>JAHLSL010000044.1:13900527-13918426 GCA_025920805.1 Petroica traversi | reverse complement strand
GCTGCGGGCCGGGGAGCACCGCCGGCCCCAGGCGCCCGACTCACACGCCCCCCGGAACCCCCCCGCACACCGCCCGCTCTCACTCGCTGTGTCCGCCCTTGCAGACGGAGGAGCTGCGGCAGGCGCTGGAGGAGATGCGGGCGCTGTACGAGCGGAACCAGGCGGACGTGTGAGTCGGGCGCCTGGGGCCGGCGGTGCTCCCCGGCCCGCAGCTCTCCTCCTACTCCTCTTTCTCCTTCCCCTCGTCCCCCAGGTCCGAAGCGAAGTCGGGACGGACGGACCTGATTTTCCTCATCCGGTTCCGGCACTGCTGCCTGCTCCGGAACCAGCGCTGCCTCCTGGCCTACCTGTGAGTGCGGGGGGCTGATGGCAGCCGCCCCTTGGTCCGTCCCTGCCGGCACAGGGTCCCCGGGGACGGGGTGTTGGGACTTTCGGCCCCAGCTGTGGACCTGGTCCTGCTTGTGTTCGTTGCTGAAGTCCCCACAGAGAGAAGGCTCGGCTTCCTCCTGCTCTTTAAAAGTTTAGATTAGTGCATAGCGGTGCTGCCTGGGGATGTCGCCTGCACTCGCCCCAGCAAAGGTGGTGGGTTTGCCCCATTTCTTCCCCCAGGTACGACCGGTTGCTGCGGATCCGAGCACTGAGGTGGGAGTATGGCAGCGTCCTGCCCAACACCATCCAGTTCCACATGTCAGCTGAGGAAGTGAGTCACCCGCGTTTCAATCTCTTTCCACTTATTCCTCCTGATGGATTATTCAGTACAATCAAAATAGGGTCGTTTTCCCCTCTGCTTTAAACATGACACTTAGCATGTCTATCTGAAAATGCTTATTTGTGTGTGTTCATTGTCTGTGGGTACATCCCTCTTAATGCCCACAGGTGGAGTGGTTCAACCGGTACAAAAAGTCTCTGGCTACCTACATGAGGTCAGTAGGAGGAGAGGAGGGGCTGGACCTCACACAGGACATTAAACCTCCTAAAAGCCTCTACATTGAAGTAAGTGCAAGATTTCTGGCTTATGCCCTTGAACAAACATTTTCCTGACCATCTCTTTTCAAGCATTTCACCCCTGTCCCAAGCCAGTTCATCAAGCAAAGCCTTTCAGAGTTCTAAAGCTTTCACAGCTTTTGTGTGTTTTACTCTGCCTGCCAGCATTTTACTTCTTCTACTGAGGGCACAAAGTATGTTTAAATATGCATTTCCAGTCTGCAGGGAGTTTGTGGTGGGGTGAGTTACCCACTAAGAGGTTTTTGCAGCAACTTCACCAACTAGAAACCATGCTGGAGGGCTGTTACCTGGAGGGGTGGTTGTTTTTGTTTCAATGGACTCTCACAGAGCTGTGTTTGCACTTTGCAGGTGCGCTGTTTAAGAGACCATGGGGAATTTGAGATCGATGATGGCACCACTATCCTGTTGAAGAAGAACAGCCAGGTACCTATGGCAGGAGTGTGGTTTCTTCCTTCCCTTTCACTGCCATGACATCCCCCTGCTTATCCTGCCTTGCAGCACATCCCAGTCCCTGCACACACAGCTCCTTGCACGTGCTGTGTGCATGGTCCAGAGTGCAGCTCTGCCTGGTCTGGTACCATGAGGCACTGGATGTACAGCACAACAAACAGCTGCTGTGTGCAGCAACACATCCAACAGGTTCTAGGAGGATTTTTCTGTCTTTCTGTGCAGCACTTCTTACCCCGCTGGAAATGTGAGCAGTTGATCAGACAAGGAGTCCTGGAGCACGTTCTGTCCTAAGTGTGCAGGACAGGAGGGACAACTCTTTCTTGGATGCCTGTCCATGATGGGGACTGAGCTCTGGTGTGTGCAGGACTTTAGACACCTCAGTATTTCTGCAGTCACTCCTCCTAACAGCCTTTGATGCCTTAAAACCACAGCTCTTCATGCGCAAAGGGTACATGCTTCTGTTAATGTAGCAATCCTGGGAATCCAGGATAGTAGCAGGGCATTATCCAGCTACAACCAGGGTTTGTGAACCTATTTTTGTTTGGAGTTTGTTCACACTTGTGTATGTGGGAGCAAGACATCAACTGGCAGGGCTCTTGCAGCCAGGAAAGCTCCATGGTTGCAAAATAAAGAACTGCTTCAGCCTCAGTCTCTTGGGTTTTGAGAGTTGATGTGGTGTTCATTCAGCACTCAGATCTGGCTCTCCAGCCAAACCCATCCTGACCCTGCAGTGTGATGGTTATTTAAGTGTCTCAGTGGAACTGCTCCTCCAAGTGTCAGATAAGGCTGCACAAGCTTCTTTCCAGTATTAGACATAAAGCCTTGTCCCCATCAGAGACCCATAAATGTTGTTTCTTGAGGTGCTGTGTGAGTGATCATTGCAGTCTGAGTTATGGGCCTGGGTTTTTCCTAGTGAGCTTGGGGTGTTCCTCTTTCCTCTGAAGAATCTCATCCCAGAGCACTGCTGGCAGGGCCTAGGGGCTGTTTGGAGTAGGGATGGGAAAGGGAGCAGAGGGTTTTAAGGATTCCAGTTAGCACAAAACCAGAACAAGGCTGAAGAGCTGCTTTCCCTGTCTGGTTTTCCTAATGGAGCTCAGCTCTTGCACAGTGTCTGAGAAAACACTCACAGAAACATTAGCCCTGGGTAAGACTGGAGGTTTGCTTAGCCCCATCTCAGACTGGAGCTGAAAAAGCAAACGGTTGGGAAAGAATGCAGAACAGGATAAATGCCTGGGGCACTACAGCACTGCTCTGTCCTCACTGCAGAGGCAAGTCTGGTTGATTTTGGATCCTAGGCTCAGGCTTCAGGAGGAGCTGTTGGGAATAAATGTTCAGCAGCAGCTGGGAAGGTTTCTGAAATACAGAGCAGACTGGGGCTGGCAGGAGGTGCTGTAACATTACAAACATTTTAATGCCACAACTCAGCTTTCCTGCTCAGACTGAGCCAGGCACAGGGGCCTGCAAGCCCTTCTGCCCTGGCTTTCAAGATGTAACTGGCTCGCACATCAACCTTCTGCAGAGAGGGAGCACCTGCATCACCATCAAACACTGCCAAAGAAAATCCTGTGAGATGGCTGCCCCGAGACAGACCTGGTGTAACAGCACACTGCCACTGAGAAAGGCACCAAGGCTGCTTTCAGTTGGAAAATTCGCCTGTCCACAGGACCAATTTCCTCAAAGGACTCTGGGTTCCCCATTTGGTATTTTCTGCACAGGAAAATCCTGACAAGATCAGAGAGGATAAGGCAGATTTCCCAACCCAGCCATTCCTCCCATTCTGCACCTGACCAGCCCTGGCCAGGACCAGGGGCTGCCACTGCAGATGTCTCATCACCCACTCAGAGATGCTGGAGTGATTTTTCCAATAAGTTGCTTCAGAGCTGAGGCTTGTTCTTCCAGCAGCTGGTTCTTCTCCTCCATGCTCTTCTGCTTCAGCTCAGCAGCCTGCAGGGCCATTGCAAACCTCCTGTTCTCTCCACTGAGTTCTTCAATCAATAGTTTGTTCCTGGAGAGTTGGGTCTACAGCAGGGACAGGAGGCTCCAGGTTCAGCATCCCATGCAGGGATACCAGGCAGGGACACTCAGCACTAGCCCCTCTTGCACTCACCTGGGCATCTCTGAGCTGAGCTGCCCTCTCTGCCAGCACAGCTTCAGCATTCCTCAGACTCTGCTCCAGCCCCTCTGCCTGCTCCACAGCTGCCTGCAGCAGATGCTCGTGTTCCTCCTGCAGAGGGCAAGAAAGCCTGTCTTTGGCTTGGTGTTGGCCAGTTTTAAGACAAGGCACAGGTTTTCCAGCAATGTTTTCTATGAAAATAAGCCATAGGCCTCCCCTCTCCCAGCCATGTCCAGGAAAGCTCAGTGAGAAACACAGTCTCCTTGGATGTAGTCCCTGTGCCTGCTCATAATAATTCCTTAGATTATCATTTGCTCTATCTTTGCCCAGAAGACAAACTCGGAAAAACCCAACACCTGGTTGCTCAGTGACCTAGAGACAAACCCACCTGTTTTAAGTGCAGTGACTGTGTTCATGAAAAATTAAAGTTGAATTTAAATATAAGTGCATTTTCCATGTGGGTTCTTTATATCTAGCATCTTCCACCCAAACCTCTGGTGGCTTCCATCACAGCTGCCTTCCAGGCTGCCAGGCCAGTAGTGTTCCCTTCACAGTAGCCTTGACTGAGCTGTAATTCCCTGCTTACCTGGGTCTTGACCAGCTGCCTGCATGTCAGCTCAGCCTGCTGCTGGAGGCTTTCCTGGAGCTGCTGAGTCTTGCACTGTTCCTCTCTCAAGGTGTTTTGCAGCTGCTCAAACTGCTTCTTTGGCACCATGCTGTTTATCTGGGCCTTGGCCTGCTGCAACTGCAGAACGTGCTGGGCCTGGGCCAGGCTCAGGCTTGCTTTGGCTTCCAAAAGCTGTAACACAGAAAGGTTGTAGCTGGGTACTGCTTTGGGCCAACAGCAGGACAGACCCAGGCTGTGTTTTGGGGGAGAGGAGAGGTTAGGTAGCACTCTCAGCTCTCACCCCAGCACAGGCACAGCAGAGCTGCAGGACCATGGGTGTGGGCAGCCTGCAAGGCAAGGGATGAGAGCACTGAGAGCTGCAGGAGGAGAAAACAGAGACCTTTTGCTGAGAGATGTGTCCCTAGCGAGGAGCAGGAGTTGCAGGAGGGATCCTCTGGGGGGGGGAATCCCAGCACCAAGGGCCACAAGGACGAGACAGAGAGGGCTGCTCACCAGGATTCTTGGATACAGACCAGGCTAGCTGTGATGTACTTAATGTCCTGTACTACATGTCCTCTGCTTCCTGTCACTGGCAAAGGGCAAACCTGATAATGGGAAGCAGGTCTGGTCCAACTTTGCACCAGGGCTACCTAGGGATGGCCGGCATGGGTAAGCTGTACTTTGGAAAGCCAGTCCCCAGGAGAGAATCCAGGAGAGGGATATTAACAGTCTGGAAGGTTTCTCACATTGGCTTTCCTCTCTCTATCCCAATGATCCGAGTTACTCCGCTCTGACTACCTTGTTTCCCTTCCCTCAGCAAGCTCTGAGGTCTGGCTGCTGTCATCATTGAAACTCTTATCCAATTCCACCACTCCTCCAGCTCCTCTGTCAGCTGAGCCATGGGGATCCACAGCTCCTGCACCCCTGTGTGAGCCACCTCCCCTCTGCCCAGCCAGCCTGCACAGGACAAGGATAGAGGGGACACTCCAGAGCAGCTGCAAGCAAGAACCCCAGCTGCACCTGAACTGGCCTCAGCCATGTCTGAGCAGGAGGGAGAATCCTTTGTCCCCCACAAAGAGGAAGAGAACATTTTTCTGACTGGGGAGGGGGGCCAGCACAGCCCCAGGCAGGCAATACCAACATCACAGGGACCACCCTGAAGCCTGCCACCAAACGAAGGGCACCCACCTTTTCCTGTGAGGCCTGGAGCTGCTGTTGGAGCAGCTCCATCTCCATCCAACATGCTTCATGCCTCTGGTGGTGCTCCAGCCTTGCAGCAACCTCTGCTCCTTGTAGCCACTCAGCCAGAAGCCTCTGGCTCTGCAGTTGGGCAGTGCCAGGGCCATCACTGTGACCAGCCTTGTGCTCAGGGGCTTCACAGCCCAGCTGATGCCTCTTGACATCTGTGTGGGAGAGCTCCTCCTTGTCCTTCTCACTCTGGAAAAGGTTGAGGAAAAAAAAAAGCAACAACAAATCATGCACAAGAGGCTTGGGATAGGAACACAGGCAACAAAAACTGAGATGTCCAACAGACCATGAGCATGTGGATTTGAGAGTGGGAGTGAGAGAAATCTCTGAGAGAAAGAGTGAAAGTAGGAAAAGTCATTAAAGACCTTCCCTTCTGTGAGACCTTCAGTGGATTTGTCACACAATTTTCACTTCTTTACAGGTTATAAGATGAAGCTGGTTCTTCAAAGCAAGACTGGGTTTGAATGTTTGAAACAAACATTTTTACTCTCCTCTATGAGCATATGCAGTTTTTTTCCTTCTAAATCCTTCAGCCAAGAGTCTGTCAGTTGTGGTTAATGGCTTCTTAACAATGCTGTGAACTCTGCTAATTAACCAGCTCCTTCACCTTCTCTCTACCCAACTCACTCTCATTTTTCCTGATGGGAAGAAGGATATGATCAGCTTCAGACCAGAGAGCAGCAAAGCACAGTCTCCCAGAGGAGAGCCCTGGTTTGGGTAGCCCCACATCTGGTTTTGGCCTGTAACAGGAAAAAAAGCCAAACTGGAACAGATATGGGCCTGAATTCATTCAGGAGTGAGTCAGGTGTCTCTGCCCCAGCAGGTGACTCAGCCCAGCCTAGGGCAGACAGCCTGGGGCCATCCAAAATCCTGCAACACAGTCAGAGGCCTAAAAATCAAGGGATGAAGAACAGTGGGAGGGACAGCTTGGCAGATTTAGGATCATCCACACCAGAAATCTGCCTCTCCCCAGATTTATGGCTCAGTGGGTGACCAAAGCTTCCTAAGGAAGAAATCCATCCCATGTTATCTCTTCAGCAAGCTGTTCTGCAGCAGCCAGCACAGGTCTTTCGTGCAGAGAGAGACAGCAGAGTGAGAAAACCATGCCCAAGCCCCATTTACTCTGGTATTCTGTGCTGGCTCCCTGATCTTTTCCAATTTGGTTTCCAATGACAGCAAGGACTAAAGAAAACTGACAAAAAACCTTCCCATAACTCAGGCAAAACGTGGGGACAATCAAGAGACAATAGTAGAGAAGGAGCAGGTCTTCAAGGGAAGGGAAATAAAGGGGAATAAGGACAAAGAGGATCAGACTGAATTTATGTGGCTTCCAGCTGGTTAACATTATTTTGCAGTCCTGTGGATACAAAGTGATTTGACTCATCAAGACACACTGAGACTTCATTACACGACAACCCCTCAACTGCAGTGAAGCCACATCTGGAGAAATCAGCTTGTTTGTCAGGCCTCTGTGATTTTACACTGCTGGACACAACAGCTGTGACCCCACATCCAAGATGGCCTCATTATCCTTCTGTTTCTATTGGTACTCCCAGTCTCCCAGGAGGCCATGAATACTGGCACATGTGGTAATGAAGCTTAGTCCTGTATTAAGAGTCTATCCAATAACTGCTGCTGAACACCAGAGCCATATGGGACCCAAATTCCTCAAGGGAATTTATGTATGGTATCCTGCAGGATAACATACCATCCACCATGGCAGGGAGGACAGCACTGCAGTTTGTGACAGTGCCTGAAGTTCTTCCTCTCTCCTTGAAGCAAGGAGACCAGTTCATGGGCCATGTGGTGTTTGCTCACCTCAAAGCAGCTGCTTTCTGAGTTTTACATCAGGATTCACACACTGTGCTTCCTGTGGCATCTCCAGCACCCATGTGCAAGGCAGAGGAGGTGAGTGTGCAGTCAGCCACAGCCACAGGAGCACATCCCAGCTCCCTCACCACACTCCTATGGCTAACAAAAGACATAACATAGCTTTTGCATTTGTCTACGTGTGCTCAGTAATATTCATTAATTTGAAGTATCCTAGTTCATAGTCCACTTCATTTTAGCAGCAGAACAAAGCTGCTGTTGGAATATCCAGAGAATATGTGATGTTAGAGTGTTCTGTACCATCAAGGTGTTAAGATGCCTTGTGTCTCACAAGGCATCCACTTTTTCTTTGCAGCAGCATGTTAGTTCTTCAAACTTTTACGCTCAAAAATGACACTCTCTTGAGCTCTGGGGTCATTTTCCAACGACTGCATGACATCTTTGAGCTGCATCAGCTTCAGTTTCAACCTGTTCCTCTTCAGCTGTGTTTTGACAGCCGGAATGTCAGGTTTCCTCCTATGCTGTTACACTAATCAGTCTCCCAGAGCTTTTCCCCTCATCTTCTTGCCCTGCAGGTCAAGAAGATGTCCTGAGATGTCTGCTGTTTGAAGCATTTAACTTTGCTGTCTCTGCCTCCTTTCCAGCCACATCCCCTTGTCTATCAGATTCCATTTCTCCCTGACAAATGCTTTCCACTTTGGCTCCGGCTTCCAGGCTGAACAGGCCACTAGCTACAACAAACATCTGCACTGTTGTTCATTTCTTCTCTGTTCCTTCAGTGTTTCAACAGAAGATTTTCATCTACCTGCTCATCTGAGTGTCAGGGGATCAGCTCCTTTTCCTCCAGAGGATAGCTCTCCAGACAGAGCCCTCAGCTTCCCTGTCTCTGCATTTGTCCCATTCCATCCTGGGGGAACTTTTTAATCTTTTTATACTCAACAGCCAGCATTTCACACATCTTGGCTTGTTCATCATTAACCTTTTCTTACAACTTGCACTGCCTCTGCTTCCCACAGAGACTTGGTCTTTCTTCTTAGGCTTCCACTGCTGCCTCTCATGGGTGCCCTGCTCTTGAAGGCCTCACCTTGGAGGCTTTCCTGTTGGGAAATCACCTCCTCTCACACCAGACTTGCTGCAATAAATCTTTACAGCTGTCCTCATGCTGCCATTCACTCCATGACAGCTCTTGGTAATGCTCAACCTCTGCATCTTTCCTAAAGGCAAAAGCCATTTTGCTCACCTGGGTTTGATATCACAGCCTGGAAAGCTCAGCCAGCCTCTGAATGTGCATTTGCTGGAGATGCAATACAAAGGGTTTTTCATGTTGCAGAGTTGAGGCGATTTGTTAAACTTTACTTTCTGTAAAGTTCCCACACTTTTTCCACTTCTCAAAGACTCAAACCCATCCCATCTTTTCCAGCAACTCTGAAAGGTCCCCACTGCAGTCAGTCCATCTGTCATTCACCAGAGATAAAACAGCTTAAACACCTGTATTCCTGTTATTTAGGTTTGTTTCCATGGTCTACAACAGACTTCAGCCAAGTCACCTCCTTTCTCCCTCACCTACCCCACATCTGAGCCCTAAAACAGGGATAATGACCTAGCAAAATCCTCTGCTTGCATATTGCCGAGGAGTACCCTGCTCCTAAAGGGAGACACAGCAGGGCAGAGGCAGGAGGAAGGGAAGATCACCAGTTAATTCTGTGACAACCTCATTCTTTCACAAGCCAGTCTCTTCTACCTATATGGAGAAATTTAAGATTTTTTTACTGCTTTTAAGATAGCAAGTTGTGATCATCTATCAAGTAGAAGCAGTTTTGCTGAAGGACCAAGAGAGAGGTAATAAGAAAACACAAATGAAAGCACTCTTCTATCTCTCACTATTTTAAGATATAGTCTTTGCAGGGCATTGCCTCTAACACAACCTTGTAGAACATGCAGGAAAAGTTAGAGTCTTGAAATAAAAGCACTCATGTAAGGGGAGTTTAAATGTCTCACTTCAGAAACTGCAGCCCTGCAATACTGACCAGATTTTCTTTCAAATTAAAATGGCTCTCCAGCCTGAAAAATCAGCCCAACCTACTCTGGAATGAGCAGGACATGCACCCTTAATCTCCAGTTTAGCCCCAGAAAGAGAATGGTGCCAGACCTCAGGCTCAGTCTGTCCCCGTGCTGCATCTTTATTTATTCTCTGACCTGGTCCAGAGCTGCTGCCCTGGATGGCAAATGTCTTCAGTGTGCTGTGTTCCACCCTGGTCTTCTCCATCACAAACCTCTTCTCCAGCTCCAGGCTCCCTGCACATTTTTTATCCAGGCTATTAATTACAGCCCAGCACTTTGCAACTCTTTCCTCCAGATCTCTTTTCTGGTCTTTAATCTTAGGCATCTAAGCCTTGAAGCTTTCCTCACTGTCCTTCCTCTCTCTCTCAAAGTTTTTCCACATTAACTCTATTTCTTCCTCATGACAGTTTACCTATTGGAAGGAGATGGGATTGGGATATTAGCACCATGCTCCTGAGAGCTTTCCTGTCCTCCAATAGCTCCAATTCAGATTGATCTATTGGTCCCACTCAGCAGGGGACCCTCTTCAGGCAGTTCTGGTACCTGCTGAATTTAGGGCAACAGTCTCATGCAGCAGCCTCTAACAAGCAGAAACCAGTGAGTCCCATTTCCTGCCAGCAAGCAGCAGAGTTCTCCACATTCTCCTTGCTTACATAGAAGCCCAGAGAGGAGAAGGGATAGGCCAGGGCATCATTTGCCACTGCTCCTCATATCCTTCTTCTACCGCAGAGTGGTTCCTTGTCAGGATGTGGTGGTGAGAAGCTGCTGCTCCCCACAGCTCCCTGTGAAGACCAGAAACTCCAGGATTTGATGTGCACAAAGGCAGGACTATAAAGCAGGCAGCTCTGTAGGCAGCTTTGTGCTCCTTGGACTGTTCCATCACCTGCGTGGCAGTTTAGGATTTTCTCTTGCAGCGCTGCAGCAGAAACCCAGCAAGCATCACTGAGCTCAGTTCAGCAGCAAAAGGAGTAAATGTGGAAATGAGGCCTCTCCCTTGAGCACTCATAGCTGTCTGAAGAGCAGGCTGGGCTCACACTGTAACCTTAGAGCAAGCAGGTTAGAAGTGTGTGGCTGCTTCTCCTCTTGGTCCTGTCCCTGGTTTTACTGTGACAGCAGCACTGAGTGATCTCTGGTTCCCCACAAGACCCACAAAAACATTTCACAAAGTGACAATGATTTCCACAAAGCCTTTGCCAGCCAGTGAGGGCTCCAAATCCTCCTACCAGCTAACACAGGCTGAGGAAGCACATGAAATAACCCCACACGAGTGATGAGGTACCACCCTGCTCCCCAGCCTGAACTCACTCTCCAGCAAACCTATGGGAGCAGATGTCTCCTCAGACACACTGCAGCAGTTGTGCTTACCAAGCAGTCAGGACATCTGTCCCCAGCCCACTCACCTTGGCTTCCAGCTGCACCTTCAGGTCCTGCAGCTGCTCTTGGGGCTGCTCCACTGGGAGTGACATTTCTGTAAACACAGAAGTAGGAACAGGAGGGCTTGGAGAGAGCAGCCCTGTGAGGGTAGGCCTACAAGACAGGACTGATCAGGATTTTGCAGCTTCATCCAGTCCATACAACCCCAAAAGATGGAGATTCCCCATCTATCTGGCAACTAGTCCCAGGGCTGCATCACCCTTCTTGGCCAAAAGCTTTTGCCTAATGCTCAACTGGAATCTTCCAACCCAGAGTTTGGGGCTACTTCCTCTTTATTGTATTTTTTCCTCAACATCCTCAGTACTGAAAATCTGCCAGTTCATCCATCTGCCTAGTTCACAGGTACCACCAGCAGGTCTTGAGCTGGAAAAGCCTCCTTTCCTCCATCTCCCTCCTCTCCACCACCCATCCTCTTCTCCCCTCCCACAGCTGCTCAGTACCAGAACTGGCAGCAGCAGTTCAGGCACAACAAGGCTCCCCACACTCCCGTGCAAGCTTGGATCCAGAGGGAATGCTGTTTTTGCTGAGAGGATGGGCACTGAGCTCTCCAGCACGTTACCTGCTGCTGGCAGCCCCCTCTCAGCCCTGCTCTCCTGCAGCTGCAGGCGCAGCCGCTGCAGCTCCCTCCGCAGCGCTCCATTCTGCTTGTACAGCACCTGCAACAAAAACTGCTCAGGACACAGGACACAGCTCCTGCAGCATGAGGAGCATCAAGGGTCTCCCCAAGCCCCAGCACAGCCTTCCAAAGGCAGGCAGGAGATAATTTGGAAGAGCCAAAGAAGAAATACAACCGCAGACTTCCAAGACCACCATCACCAGACACTGTAAAGCACAAAGCAATGCAAAAAGCACACAAAACCAGGGGCTGGGCCTCCTGAGACCCTCCTGACCTAAACACCCAGTGCTAGAACCCAACACATAAGAAGCATCATGATGTCAGCACAAGCCCAGAGGTTTGTGTTTACATCCTCAAGACTCTCCTGTGGGCACGTGGACCAGACAACAAGCACCGATCTATGCAGACAAGACAACCAGCAGGATGTACAGGGAAGCAAGGCCCACAGGCCTCTGGGAGGGAACACTTCCAGGTTGCCAGTGGAATAAAACAAGGTAAGAAGGTGCTGATCCCATGGGAAGCACGGCATGGGGCAGGTCCTGCAGGTCTCCTGGTGCCAGAGAAACCCCAAGGTGAGTTTATTATTTTTTGCAAGTTAACCCACAGGAATTTATCCCATCTCCACCAGCAAAGAGTCCCAGAGCTGAACACCAAGTATGGAGTCACCACACCAGTGCAATGAGCCACTTCCACATAGGTGTCTGGAAATGGGCAGCTGCTTCCTTCACTTCCTTCACTTCACATCCTCTATCCTGTACTGGAAGCAATAGCATACAAGGCATCCTGCCTTCTTCTGGACTGTCCACTTTGAGCAGAAATCCAATTACATCCCACATCCTGCCACCCAGGAAACTGATGTTCTGCAAGAGACTATGAACTAGGATACTTCCAATTAACAAATATTACTGTGCAGATGCAGACAAATGTAAACCCAGATTGTTTCATCTCTATTCTAAACAGGAAAGGGGGAGCTGAGAGCATTGAATGAGTGTAAAGGATAAACCCCAGTAGGTGCCTTCACAGTGGCAGGTGAAGCCTGAAGGTCAAACCTTTCCATCCATCAGCATTCTCATGGACAAGCCTGGGGCTGCTCATCGGGAGGAAAAATTGCAGCACCAAGCATATTCAGCCCTCTGGTGCCACCTGGAGCAATGCTGCACTGGATTGTGCTTCAGAATGTTTGCCTTTAATTCCAGCTTGGAGAGGGGCTGCCTGATGCATCCACAGAATGGCTTTGCTGATAGTCTGCATTTCAGGCCTTGCTGGGGGGATGTGCCTGTCACTGTCACTGCTCAGGGGTGTTCCCCAGCCACACACAGCACTTGGGAACAAATGGACAAAGTGGCAAGCACAGGACTCAAAGAACAGAGCACCCAGCAACTCACAACATGCAAGATACACAAGTTAAAAATGAGAGAAGGGAAGCAGAGGTTGTGCTCATGCCCCAGAGAGCCCCAAGCTCTGGGAAGGAGCACAGCCCCCTGCAGGAGGTATACACAGCACCAATTCTTGGACCACACAAACACACCACGGATCTGGACTGGCTCACCTTGACTCTCTAGCAGAGTTCAGCAGCAACAAGTTTTTTAGGGTTTTTTAAAGCAGGGACACAGAGAAGGAAGGGAAAAACAAAAAGACAGAAGGCTTTAGCTGTTAACATGCTTTCCAAATAAGGAGAACAGCTTTCTCCTTGAGCTCAAGAAGCAATCCAACAGAGCCCAGGGTGGTCTGTCCTTAACAACAGAGGTACATTATTCCCTAACAAAATAGTCCAAGGCTATAGCCAGGAAGGAATTTATGATCCACCCCAACTCTCTCCTGCCAAAATCCCAGCAAGGCAAACAACCCATGGAGCGAGGAGACAGGACTCTGAGCAAGGCAAGAAGGATCACGTGTGCCTCCTTCCACTCCCCCAGACCCAAGTGCCCAACAGATGTGCAGCAGAGAGCAGCAGTGTCACACCAGCAGAGCTGCCCACACGTACCTGGCACTGCCGCTCATACTCCAGGATGATCTCGGCAAAGCGCTCGCTCTGCTTCAGGAACTCTGGGCTGTGGGGCTCCCCCTGCTCCAGCTGCACAAGCACAGGGAAACACTTCCCATCAAGAAAATCATCACCTCTCCAAATGGAGAGTCAAAAGCTCCACTGAATCACTGGGGTTGTGGTGCTACACCCATTGATTCAATAGAAGGCTCCCTGCGGGACCCATCACCTGGGGGATGGGTCAGAAAGAGGAGGAAAAACATTTTTTGGTGTCTCCACACGTGAGACACCAAACTGCAGGCAGGTGTTCCTGGCTAACAAGATCATAGGCTCATTTCCTTCCCCAGATTCATTTTAGGAGTGGAAGATACTAAAACAAATCCTTTACTTCAATACTAGTGAAAAATAAAACTTTCCTGGAAACCAAATTTTAGTTTTCACTTGAAGACTACATATCCTCTACAACTGGAAACCTTCCTCACCCCCTTTTTTTTCCCTAGCTTCCAGGCTGTCATTAATGTGCAGGAGAGCTCACAGAGGAGGAGACCATAGCTACTGACCCAAAATATGCAAGATCAATTTTTTAATGAATTCCCGAAAAGCACCTATTGAACTGCAACAGGGAAAGGTTACCTTATCTTTCACAATGTGGTTGAGTTCTTTTTGCAGCTCCAACACCATTTCCTCAGAGGCTGACAATTTCTCAGACATCTCTGTGACCTTGTTTTGCAGCTCTGTGTTCTCCTGCAGAGAAAATGGAGATTTCCTTGATGCAGGATGGGTTTATCAGCCACGGGTCCTCAGCAGGGAGCTGTAAAACAACTGGCACATCAGCATGCCAAACACAGCACAGCTCCCAGGAGACCCTGGATACGGCGTGGCTTTGGCCAGGACAGGGTTGATTTTTGCAGTAACCAGGAGGGGATGTGGCTAAGGCCCAGATGTAATTCAGTACCACCTCAGTCATTGCTGGGGACAGGGGTAAGGGACCCTATCTCACTTCCAGAGAGAAGGACACTCCTTCCAAAGAAAACTGGCTGCTCTGCAATGAGCATTTTGCATGTAAATCACCCTCTCTTTTGTACACTTTTGCTGTTAACATTGTTGCTGTCACTGGTTGCTTCTTATCTCGTTGCTGTTTCCACTAAATTGTTTTTATCTCAACCCATGGTCTTTGCCTTTTGTGCCACCAATTCCCCTCTGCAGCCACTGAAAGCAGGGAAAGGGAGTGAGCAAGCAGCTCTGTGGTTTGGAGAGTCTTGGTAGGAGAATTAAATTGGGGAGCACCATTCCTAAACCACAACAGACAGCACACTGCTGATACCTCACAGGCTCATCTCTCCAAAGGTCAGGAGTAGGAGTGGGTTTTGCAGAATAAGAGCTGGACAGCCCCACAGGATCATCTCTACCTCTGCTCCCCAAAATCATGGTTTCCCTCACAGCTAACAAAGGCAGCAAGTCCTGAGCTATCTCCATCTGTAACACTACACTGAACAGAACTGGGGTAATCCAAGGCATGCAAACACCATCATCTCTGCTTCTGACATGACCCCAGCACAATTTTAGCTTTGGTCATTGTGTTTTCAGGTGTTGCCAGGGGCCAAACCATTGCCAACAGAGAACACAGTAGTTTAGTAATGTCATGGCAAGGAAACAAGCTCTGTATTTAATACAATTGCATGGAGGTAGCTGATGCTTCTTCTGCATATAACTCCTCTTCTTCCCAACAAAAGCAACATGAACCATCTATAATTGTCACCACCTCTGCTTTGCCACCTCTGAAGGAGTGAAGATGTTTCATCCAAGGCAGTTTCACTTACCTTCATCACGTGGTTCAGTCTCCCTTGCAGGTTGGCCTCTTTGCCCTGGAGGAGCCGTGTATCAGCCTCCAGCTTTGCCTGGTGACTCACTGCTTGCTGCAAAAGCAGCTCTTTTGCCTCTATTTCTGCCTGAAAATTCCTGGGGGGGAAAAAAGCAACATGGCTGGGACGGACAGAACATGGCCACAAAGTACAGACACCCCCTCTGACCACACAAAAAGCAGGAGATGAGAGCTGGGTTGGAAGGATGCTGAGACCATAGAAGGTGGGAAAGGGTCTTCAGGGACTTTCCTGCCACTGACACACTGGCAAAACAAGTGGGAGTTTCAAAAGGGACACTGGGATGTGTCAGCACATTTTCTCCACCCCACCATAAGAACCCCTCCTACCTGAGCTTGCTCTGGGTGTGCTCAAGAGTGATGTACTGCTCATCCAGCTCCCTGCCCAGCTGCAGGCAGTGCCTCTCTGCCTTCTCCAAACTGAGCCTGGCCTTGTCCCTCTCCCTGGCGATCTGCCTCACCTGGCTCCTGCAGACACAGAGAGCAGGGCATGAAGAGAGTCCTCAGGCAGCCCACAGAGGGGCCCTCCTCACAGGGAGCAGTGTCCTTACCAGAGGCACTGCAGTTTGTATCCATAGGAGGTGCCAGCTGCGTGCTGGAGGCCACCCCTGGGGACCATGAGTGTGCTGTCCAAAGCTGCAGGCAGCCCTGCCAGGCTCACCTGCTCCAGCTCTGCAAGAACAGCACAGATTGAGACCACTTCCCCCCTGTTCCAACAGTTCCAACAGGACTTCAGATGGTTGTTACACCATCTGAGCACCCTCCAGTCTTTCAGGGATGCCCTCCCATGCCACAGATAAGCCTAGATCACATCCATCCCCACATTCTCCCAGCCTTGGGGTGACCAAACCCATCCTGAAGCTGGCTGCAAGCTCTTCTCCCACCACCACTGATCCAGGCAGAGCCAGGGACCCCGAGGATCTACTCTAAGTACTTCCAGGGCTCAGGTGGCAATGGCAAGCTGAGTCTTGGCCAACCCAGTGCCTTTGTTGATGCTGGAGAAACGATGTAGCTTGGCCAGGTTGCTTCCCTGAGCGTCCCCTCTGATGCTGAGGAAAAAAACAGCAGGAATAAGTCAGGGGGCCAAACTGGCAGAAGAAAACTGATGGTTTTCAATACCAAAAGGAAACTTCAGAGACCAAATCAATACTGAAGAACATTTTAGAAGCAGCCCCAAGCTGCCAGGAGGGAGATGTCCTGAGCTGCCCTCGTGGCAGGTTTGCAGGCACAGACCATTCAGTT
Organism: Petroica traversi; assembly: GCA_025920805.1. NCBI lineage: Eukaryota > Metazoa > Chordata > Aves > Passeriformes > Petroicidae > Petroica > Petroica traversi. Next base: position 13,901,957 of record JAHLSL010000044.1, on the reverse strand, counting down.
TGGGCTCCCTGCTGACCCAGCAACACCCAGGACACCCAGCAAGACCAGCACTGAAAGTTATAGCACTCACAGGGCCTCGTGAAAACTGCCAGATGGGGACTGACAGCCAACATTTTGTTGGACCAAAGAGCAGAACCCAGAAAGCTGATACAGGACTCAGCATTTCCAAAAGTACCAATTTCACACCAGCTTTGGAAGAAGCCAGTCTTCAGAGAGCAGTTACCTCAAAGTTTTAAGCCAAAAGAACATGAAACTATTCTTTTTTTCTTTTTTCTTTTTTCTTTTTTTTTTTTTTTTTTGCTCAAGAGCCTGGATAGAGCTGTCCTGGCTGTCAGGGTAATCAGAGACTCCTTTCCACCTTAGTGCATTAATGTGGTGTTACTTCAAAAGCACTTGCTTGGAATTGAAAGCACTAAGGAGAAAGAAGTATTTTACATCAAACAAAGAAAATGTGGATGAAGCTTGTTCATGCACCACAAAGAGGACGATCTGTGTCACATATGAGGTGCAGAGACATCAGCACTTCGGAGGTCAGTATTAGAATCGGGGTGGTATTTTTCCTCTGCTAGGATGTGCATCCCTCTCCCTCCCATAAACAGACGAGTCTCAACACCCTCTGTTGTGTCTCACCATCCCACACCACCTAAGCAGGGGTTGCTCCCACTCGGAATTTCCCGAAGGGAGCCTTTCAGTCGCCACGCAGCGGCTGCAGCTCAGACCATACCTAAAAATTTACTTGCAAGTGAAGAACTCTCCCCAGGCCACCACCCTCAGGCGCCTGACTGACGTCCGTGGAATCACCCACTTGCAAAAATAAAATATCTTGGCCTGAACTGCTCTCAGTAAAACCTGGGCTCGATTCGGCTCGGCTCGGCCCCGATGCCCCGCGCATGCGCAGTCTGCCCCACCTCCCCGTCCAGCCCCCCCGATGCATTTCCTGAGGGGAATTGGGAAGAGCAGAGCCCGGAAGCGGAGGGAGCTGAACTTTCCGCTCTCCTCAGCCCTGGCTGGGTTATTTCTTGTTCTGGGCTCCTCTGGGCGAGAAAGACAAGGAGCTCCTGGAGAGGCTCCAGCGCAGGGCGGCAGAGATGATTGTGGGGCACGTCTCATGAGGGAAGGTTGAGGGGGCTGGGCCTGTTTAGCCTGGAGAGGAGAAGGCTGAAGGGATCTCATCAGTACCCACAAGCATCCCCAAGGCGGTGCCCACGGCGTGCTGCCAGGCTCCTTCCAGTGGCGCCCAGCCACAGGATGAGGAGCGATGACCATAAACTAAAAAAGTTCCACCTCAGCATGAGGAACAGCTTCGCACTGTGCACGTGCTGAGCGTGGCGGGGCCCACGGAAGGGAGGTGACGGAATCTCCCTGCCCGGAGCCGTTCCGGGCCGGGCTGGGCTGGGCGATCCCCTCAGGCCCTTCCCAGCCGCCGCCAT
>JAHLSL010000044.1:13855543-13900127 GCA_025920805.1 Petroica traversi | reverse complement strand
CGTGCGGCCGCCGCCAAGGCCCGCCCTGACACACGGTGTCCCTTGGCCCCGCAGGGTTCGAGAAGCCGTCGGCCATCCAGCAGCGAGCCATCAAGCAGATCATCAAGGGCAGGGACGTGATCGCCCAGTGAGTGCGGCCGGGGCGGGCGGGAGTGGCGGTCACATTGCGTGCCGTGAGGGTGGAAGCGGGATGGGCCACCTGTGGGCCTGGGCTGGTGTGTGCAGGGTGGCCTGGAATTGGTGGGACTCTGGGACACGTTGGCCAGAGCAGTTGGGGATGCTCCATCTCTGGGAGTGCTCAAGGCCAGGGTGGGCGGGGCTCTGGGCAACCTGGGATGGTGGAAGGTGTCCCTTCCCGTGGCAGGGGGCATGGAACTGGATGTTACTTTCCCTTCCAGTCCAGACTATTCTGTGGTTTTGTGATGTGATGAGCAAAACAGGCATGCACATAGACTGTGATCCCAACAGTTCTTAAAGTTTATTAGGTTTAGTCACTGTAAAAAATGTATTATGTCTTAGAGACAAAGAAGGATATGCGTCCCACTGAAAAAAATCTTCCTTGGTCACTAGTGGGAATTACTGGCCTTGCAAATTGCATTGGGTTATCTTTCATTTACTTGAATAAAATTATGTGTGTGGCAGATGGCAGAAAGTTAAAATGCTGGTCTGATAAGGAGTGGACGTGCCAGAGCTGGAGACCCTGGACTGTTCTGTCCCTGATATTGCAGTTCTCAGAGCTGCTTGACAGCAGATCACACTCGGATCATAACAAGCCTTTGTGGAGTTCTTTGCAGTGGAGGGGTGGGAGAGAGCAGAGGGGTGGAATGTGTTGAAATTGCCTGTGGTGTTTGTCCAGACATCCAGAATATTCACCAAACATCTGCTCCTCAGGTCACAGTCGGGAACAGGGAAGACAGCAACATTCTCCATATCTGTTCTACAATGCCTGGATATTCAGGTAATTTCATAGCAGCACCTGCTAAAAGTGGCTTTTACTAAATCACATCTCTTCATCATGCAAGCGTGTTCTTTAAGAGTGAATAAATGGAGCTTTACATTGAAATCTTTTTATTGTGGGCAGTGTTCCTCAGACAGAATTCTGACTGAACACTTCCCAGACTGTTACAATTTGACTGTTAATGCCAGTCTGGTAAAATCAATTCAGATCGTCTTGTAATCATAAAGTTGGCTTTAACGGCTGACCTGTTTAACCTTTTAGGGCTAAGTTAATCTCTCAGCAAGCAGCATTGTCTTCAGGCAGCCCTAATAGCATCATCAGCCTGTGTGAACAACTGCCACACATTGCACAGAATCAAACCTAGGTTTTTGACTGAAAACTGTTTGCTTTTGTTCTGCTCAGGGGCATCGTGTCCATCCAGTGGTTTTGGGCTATAACTCAGATATGTAGGTGCAATTGAAAAAAAGGATGGTTTTCTGTGGGCTTGGATTGTTAGTCATCTGTCACTGTCTGGGGACATAAAAGTGAAGGTTGCATGTTCTAAGGGCTTCATTTCTGTAAAGTGCTCATAATATTTTTAGAGATGACACTTTAAAACTTTGTCTTGGAATCCTTGTGGAAGGCAAGGTGTTTATCTGAACCAAACACAGAACTGAAGGGCTTGAAATTGGTTCTATTCTGCAAGAAATGTCCACACCTTTTTTTTTTTAGCACAAAAATCTAATGAGAAATCCTTTAGCTGTAACATATCAGAGTACTCTGAGATCCATCATCTGTTGTGTGCTTGGCTCTCTGGAAGTTGGATTGACTTCCCTGTGATCCCATGTTTTACCCAGGTCCGCGAGACCCAGGCCTTGATCCTGGCACCAACCCGGGAGCTGGCTGTGCAGATCCAGAAGGTAGGAGCATTTCAATCCCTGTCTGGAGGGCACTGGCAAGGCCTGGGCCAGTGCTCTGGTCCTTCTCCAGTAGAGCTCAAAGCACAACTTTGCTTTTTCTCCCTGTTCCTGACAGAAATAACAAAGTATCATCTAAAACAGGGCTATTTGCTCCTCCGTGTTACATTCATTACTTGGGCAGTCAGGTTTTGCGCAGCGCTAAGTGAGTTTTTAAGGCCAGCACTTCTAAAGCAGTTTTGGTCCCTGAGGAATTGAGCTCCCAGTGTTTTCAGGCCTGCTGTTGTGGAGGTTTGGCTACCAGACATTAAAAAAATCCCTCCAACTCCTTGTGCTAGCATCTCTTTAAAAATCCCACAGCATGGCTGCACAGACCTGCATGTCCCCACAAATGCAGCCTTGGGAGAGCTGGGATAATGAATCCATTTCCCTGTATCCACACAGGGGCTTCTGGCCCTGGGAGACTACATGAACGTGCAGTGCCACGCCTGCATCGGGGGCACCAACGTGGGTGAGGACATCCGCAAGCTGGATTATGGGCAGCACGTGGTGGCTGGCACTCCAGGCAGGGTGTTTGGTAAGGAAATGTGACATTTATTGTAACACTGTTAAATTATCATTCATATGAAGTGTAACAAGGTAACAGCTTACTGCTCTTATGAGTGGAAAAGGCTAGAGGGAAATCGACGTGAGGGTGTTTTCATTTTCTCTCTTTGTGTTTTGCTTTTCATTGTTGAGGTGACTCTATGTGGTGGATTTGGTAAAAAGAGAAAATATTACAGTCCCCGAAGCTTCCAGGGGATAGGAGCCAGGCCTACACGAGTGCCAAAATTAGGTTCATATTTTCTATCTCCTGGTGGTTGTTCCATCTTTGTTAAATCAGGTGCACTTGCAGCTGGTACCTTTTGGTTTCACTCCATGAAGAGTTTAGCATTTACTGTTCGTGGCAATTATCACGGGGTAGCGTTTGCCTTCAGGTTCACATCTTCTGTGTCTCTGAGACAAACCCAGCCCTTACACAAGCTCCTGCCACTCAGAGAACATGAGCTGGTCCCCTCAAGTGAAAAGAAAGAGCCCAGAAATCAGCAGCTGCTGAACTGGGCTGAGTCTCAAACAGGATTTGGGGATTCTGTTGACAAAAAGTTCATCTGGCATTCTGTGTTTCTCACATCTGTCTCTGTTCCACCCAAATGCCCTGACAGTGGTGGGAGCAGTGTGGGCTCACTTTCTTTGAGAGCATTCTCATCTCACAAAGTGAAATCTTACAGATATGATTCGTCGCAGAAGTCTAAGAACTCGTGCCATCAAAATGCTGGTTTTGGATGAAGCAGATGAAATGCTCAACAAAGGTAAAACATTTTTCTCCCTTTTACTTGCTTTCTCCTTCTCTGACATTCTGGGGTATCTCATCTAGCAGGCCCACTTCTAAAAGTTGGGTTTTTTTAATAAATTAGACAATGATGGTTAACTTGGGTTAAGCTACACAAAATGCCTTGTCTGTTGCTAGTGATTCTCACATTTATGTTCATCCCTAGTACAGACCCAGTACTGAACTCCAGATCAGATTGTGAGGGGAGGATATTTGGGAGAAGGATGTGCTAACTGTTCTGTGTGGCTTGATTTGCACTGCAGGCTTCAAGGAGCAGATCTATGATGTGTACAGGTACCTGCCTCCAGCCACTCAGGTGGTTCTCATCAGCGCCACTTTGCCCCATGAAATCTTGGAAATGACCAACAAATTCATGACAGACCCCATCCGCATCCTGGTGAAACGGTGAGTGAGTTTCCTTGGAGAGAACAGGGACTCTGAGTTGGACCAGCCCTGGGCAGTTCACAGGATTAAATGTACAGAGAATCTCTCATGTTCCTTCTCACCATTCCTGAGTGTTTGCAGATGTGCTCATGTCCTGTTTTCCAGCAGAGGCTGACTTATCTCCCTGACTTTATCCTTGTCCAGTTCTGTGTGCTGCTGCTCAGCCTGGCTGTCCCCTCACCGTCCCCAGGAGCAGCAGTCTCTCCTTGTGGAAATCCATCTTTCACACTTAACAAATTCCTGGCCTCCCTCAGAGCATGTTTTTTAGGCTTCCTGTTATAATTTCCTGCTATGTAGCAGGCCAAAAACCCCTTTAGCTGATTGATCCTGGATGTTCTTGGGGGCATAGTTTACACGTGCTGGTGTTGCAGGTCCTTGTGCACTGGAACTCAGGAGGAGTCTCCCTCTTGCCTGAGCTCTTACACTGCCTCATTCAGTACATTTGAGCTTCTTGGGACTTCCTTCAGTCCCTCTTGTCAAGAAGCTGGAATGTAAAAACGATGAGAACAGAAATGTTCCCCTTTGGAGCTGTCTGACAGGAGCAGAGCAGTTCCAGTCTCTGCTGAACAGGTCACATTCAAGGCCCTTCTTAGAGCAGAGTTTCCCAGGACTTTCTAGAACAACTTTGACTCTGTCTTGACCCAGCAGCCCACATCCCACAGGGCAGAGGGGTGGTCTCTGGAGAAGCATACCCAGCCCTTGTAACTGCTCTTCACCTGCTTGTGGTGTTTTCCCTACAGTGATGAGTTGACTCTCGAAGGAATCAAGCAGTTTTTCGTGGCTGTGGAGAGGGAAGAGTGGAAGTTTGACACCTTGTGTGATCTCTACGACACGCTGACCATCACCCAGGCTGTCATCTTCTGTAACACCAAGAGAAAGGTACAGGGGCCACCAGAGGGGCATGGTGCTTCCTGAGGGTGTCCCAAACAGTGCTGGGTTAGTTCAGAGGTCTGGTTGCTCCCCCATTTGGAAACAGTTCAGTAGAACCATAGGTTAAACCTTTGGGATGTGCCTAGCTTAAAATAACAGAAGCAGACCTGATGCAGCTGACAGGAATTGCCTTTTTAGAGAAGTAGATAAGAATGTGCTCAGTCTAATTTCATATAATTCCTGGAGCAAACCCATATTTTCTGAATAAATGCTTTTAATTCCTTTCCTTTCAGGGCTTGTGGAGCCCTGTATCATACAGCTGGTGCTTTGCAAGGCTTATTCACTTCCTTGAGTCTCAGAATGCTTGTGGAAGTGTCTCAGTCCATACCAGCTCATCCCTGCAAACATTCTGGAGCTGTGCTGTGTTTGGCTGTCTGAGCAAAGGGCTAACCCAGGCTGTGTTCACAGGTTGACTGGCTCACAGAGAAGATGAGGGAAGCCAACTTCACAGTTTCCTCCATGCATGGGGACATGCCCCAAAAGGAGAGAGAGTCCATCATGAAAGAGTTCAGATCTGGTGCAAGGTAAATGCCCCAGATAGTGTTGATTACATCAGTGCTACTGTGGGAAACCCATAATACCTCTCACTTTAGGGAGAGCTCTGTTTTCCATCTATCCCCTGTGGTGTTGAAGGGTTGGGAGGTTGCTACTTTCCAAGGAGGGATGCTCATACCTCTGGCTGTAGAATTTGGTTTATTTTTTGAAGACATTGGGAGTTGCTGCATTTAAAATCCATTAAGGAAAAAACATTTGTGCTCTGTCCTCTGTATTTAAACGCTTGGGAGTGTTACTCCTTCTGAAAGATCCAAGCTGCATTGGTTCTGTCTTGGACCAAGTTTGGTGATAGTGCATGAGACAGCTTTCCATGCAGCAAAAGCGTGAATGCTGCTGCTGTGCTGCGGGCAGCAGGGAGCATGGAATAGCAGGGGATGTTCTGTGCTGGAGTTTGGGATTCCCAGAGAGGTCCTAACTGTGCCCTTCTCTTTGCAGCCGAGTTCTGATTTCCACAGACGTTTGGGCTAGAGGCCTGGATGTGCCTCAAGTGTCACTGATCATTAACTACGACCTGCCCAACAACAGAGAACTCTACATCCACAGGTAGGCTAGGCCTGCCCCCAGGGCAGTGGGGCTGGGGGGCTCTTCCCACGGTGGGGGCTCCATTCCCTGTTCCCTCGTGCTCCGCAGAATCGGCCGCTCGGGCAGGTACGGCCGGAAAGGCGTCGCCATCAACTTTGTGAAGAACGACGACATCCGCATCCTGCGGGACATCGAGCAGTACTACTCCACCCAGATCGACGAGATGCCCATGAACGGTGGGTGCTGCCTGCCCTGCTCCTTGGGGAGCTGCTGTGCTGTACCTGGGAGACAAGTGCTGGTCCTTGCTTCTGGGAAGAACCTGGGAGCTGCAGTGTTGTGCTGCCCTGCTGGGCTGTGGCTCTCGGCACGCTCAGTTCATACTTCTAATTCTTTCATTTCTCTCTCGTTGCAGTTGCTGATCTCATCTGAAGGTCCGAGGTTAGCAGAAGTTGCACCGTTTGGTAGCCTCCATCATTCTGTTTCGGACCCGCATCCTTTTATCGTATTTTTGGTCATATGTTCTTGAGTTGAGCTGCACTTGGGAACTTGTGTAAATATTGTCTGTAATCCCACCCATGTTTTTCAATAAAAAAGGAAGTTTTACCATAACCTGTGCTAATTACTTTAAACCAGCATAGGAACAGGCAGGGAGTTTTGAGATCCTGCCACACTTGGCTGGCATAATGAAAAAAGTATCAGGCACTCCCCATAGCAGAGTTCATAAAATACTGGGCTTCCTGTTCTCTACCCTTTCATTATTGTGCCACACCACCTGATGTACTTCCAGTTTCCTTAGCTTAACCTTTAAGGATCAGACATCTACAGGAAAAATCTGTGGTGTTGCCCTAGCCTGCTGTAGGAAAACTGAGTTACAAGATAGCCAGAACTTTCCTGCTGGTTACCCTCTTTCTGGAGCCAGAAATCACCACACTGGTTGCTGCAGATGAGGATTTCCCCTCCCAAGGAACTTGGGCAGTCACTTCCCTAAGTAACAAGGAGCAAGTATCCTGCCTTGTCACCTTCTCCACCTCTTCCTGCTGCTGCTGCTGTTCCTTGTTCCATCTTCCCTGTCCCCTCTGCTCCTGTGTCTCTCTAGCACGATGCTGTACTTTGCCAGCTGTAAGATCTGTGTAGCTTTCCTACCTCGCTCTGCTGTGTCCCTTTGTGAGGCTGGAGTTGGCCAGAGGTGAGTTACTGTATCTGTGCTTTTCCTGCTGAATTGGGCTTTTTGCCTGCTTTGGGAGGATGGGAAGCGAGGCCTGAATACCCCACAGTTTGCAGGGAATTGTGTCAGCTCTCAGAACTCCTTTCCTGAGGAGCAGTGGAGTAGCCCAGGGTAGAGAGCAGCTGTCACACTCCTGTGTGCACCCTGCGACACTCCTCAGTTCCCTGTACCCACTCTGCACCAACCTGATGTTTTTAACAGTACATAGACAAAAGTTGAGAAATACTAAGCTTGTTCTAGGATTACCAGTTGTAAGGGGCTGCCCATGGAGGTGAGGCCCCTACACCCTCATGCCCCCATGTGCCAGCAGCAGCAAGGCTGAGCCTGCATTCCCACTGGGCACACACATGGAATGCTGCTCACACCATCCCTGTGGATTCAGCACTGGTCCAGCAGCACCAACACCATCCCCTGCCCCTGGTCACCTCGAGGGGCTGCTGGGGCAATGCACACACAGGCTCTGGATCCCTGCAGTGACTGGGCAAGGAGGCTCAGCTCATCCCCCTTGCACATCCCCAGTGCCTTGAGACAGAAGCCTGTCCTCAGCTGGGCCTGTGGGAGGCACATACAAATGGAGCCCAGTTGAATCCTACACCCTCCAATCAGCCCAGACCTTGTTCCTCCAGCTGCCTAATGCAAAAATAGGTGTGTCCAGCCCAGAAGTGGCTCCCAAGCCCCTTACCCTACATGCTGGCTAAATCCAGCTCGCTGTTCAGGTGACACAACCTCACTCCAGGCTGCTGCCACTCCAAACATGCAGCCCCTGTGGCCCCAGTTCCCATTCCAGTCCCTGCACACAAATGGAGCCCCCTCTTCTAGGAAAGGGTGAGATGGGGTTAACAGTCAACACAGCCAGACTAGGACAGACACCAGGACCCTGCTGCCACATGAACAGCCCCTTTTACCCCTAAAACATCAATTTCCTACACCTGATTAAAAGCCATATTGACCCCTCCCTTTCCCAGCCTTTGTTCCCTCCCACAAGCTCAAAGGGATTTTGCATTCATTCTTCAACTTCGTGGCACAGTGTTCAGGAACTCTCCCCCCACACACCCTGAAGAAGAGCCTTGCAATTCCTCGTCCACATGCTGGGAGGAGCTCCGCTTTTGCCATCTCCGCAGGGAACAGCTCAAATCTGACTCGCCCCTTCCTGGAGACTGCGAGCAGCATGGGCAGGCATGGCCCTGCGAGCCCCCGTGTGACTCGTTGGATTAGTAAGAGATTAATCACCAAAGCATTGGCTTGTTTGAATAACAGTATTTAATCTGTACAGGTTGAGATATCATAAAACGCGACATTCCTACCTCATCTTTAGCATCATTCCCCTGGAGCTGAGCCCTGGCCTGCAGAGGGCAGGTAACCACCACTCCCCAGCAGTTCTTGGCGGTGCAAAAGTCACAGTGCAATTGCTTTAGTCCTAGACAGATGATTTCCCTCACTCGAGAGAGGGGAGATGTTAAAGCTCAAATGTTGATGAAAATTGTTACCATTTAGGAATGCAAAAACCCCAGCTATTGCACACAGCCATTTCCAGCTGAAACTACAGCAGTTAATTATTTAGCTGCCTTTACACTCCACACAGTTGATACTGATTTAGCCAAGAATGAAAGTAAAGCCAGTAACAAGATTTCAGAGTGATACAATTGTTGGAGGGCAGAATCCGACAAGCAACTCCACAAGTCAAAAGCGTGCTTAAGAACAGCAGGAGGTTTTCCTATACAGGGAGGGGGTATGAGCTGGACAGAGGTCACCTTCCAGAGACAAGCATGAGAGGAACATCGGCTTCGATAGAAAGCTATGAAGTACAATAGAACAAATCTGTTCATATAATTGTCAGGATAAGTATTTGACATAGTTTATGTAGTAGAATACAATACTTGAACATCTTTTAAAAATAAGCACGGATTTCATTTCATATATACACAACTGATTTTAATCATGTACTGAAAATAAATTACAGGAAATAACTTTAAAATGCAACAGAAGACAAGAGTTTCACAACAAACATTCCCATTGATTTTCCCAAGGGAGTGAGAGATTGCAGTGCTCAAGGCAGGTAAATATCACAAATATATCAAAAAACTTCAAATTGTTGATGCATTCACACATTTACATGAGCCACAAACATTCCTTTACAGGAACTGCACTTAGCTACCACAGAACCAGGTTTTGCCATAAACTACAAAACTTTGATACAAAATCGTATTTATATATTTATATTTCATATACATGCCCTATCTGTGATTTCTTAAAAAATAAAAACTAAACACACTGTACAGACAATCCTAACTCATTGCTTGGTAGCTGTAGGCAACATTTTTGGATGGAATTTCTTCCCCAGTAGAATTAATGGCAATATTATATACATGAAGGCTAAACTGCAGAAAAAGACAGCTCAGTTCCGATATGCACCTCCCTCGGGACCAGGTCTGCGAGTTCAAGGCAAGACACCCTCTGTGCTGAGCCACTGCCTCCCTGACACCCCAGTTCTGCGTGAGGAACCAGCACATGCATCTGTGTAACACTGGCAAAAGGCAAGAAAGCAAGGGACGCGTGGTGATGGAGTGGCTGCTCCGGCGGCTCCGCCGGCCACACACACGGGAAACGCTCGCTGGAGCCGGCGAGGGCGGTGCCGAGCTGGGGACATTTGGTGAGAGCACGCCTGGTGTGGGGCTGATCACTGCACTTCCCTGAAGTCAGCTCCTGCAGGGGGACAGATTTCCCCTGAGAGCCAGAGCCTGCAGAGGCTCACAACGCTGGGGAAGCTCCCCCTCCCTCCCCAAAATCGGGTCACCAGGACTATGTAGAACCGAGCCACTTCCTCCCACCCCAGCGGGCTCCATGGCACCAGTTTGTCTGAGAAGCTGAGCACTGACAAACTTAACTCTTCCCCGGTGATGGCAGCAATCTGTGAAGCCAATCACACTAAACTACTTCTACAGTTGATTGTAAACTTTGGTTTATTTTTATTAATTTTTTTTTATTATTATTGAGTTCTCATGGTACAGCAAGCATGTCTAGGATGAGAGGGCAGAGTTGAAGAGGAGACGAACTGTCAGTCTGTCTTTAGTCTGGCATGGTGAGCCACCTGCTCGGTCAGGCCTGCTTTGATAGAGTTTTTTACAGACTGCCTCATATGATCCTCCATCAAATTATCACTCATGGGCTTCAACACCTGTGGAATGAGAAATGTGCAAAAGAAACAAGAAAATGAGGTAACCAAGGAAAGTAAGATATAAAATCATATAAAGAAATGAGTCTTGAAATCATGAAAAAACTTAGAATGATGAAGTCTGACACAAAGTGGCATGAACTGAAAGAGAAATGAATTTTGCTGCTAGAGTAATGAGGTTAAAGCAGTCACATGCTATGGACAACAAGTGATACCCCTCCTACACAGCAGTATTCCACTGATTTCAAACCACTTTACAGTTCCTAGAAGATGGATGTGCAATTCCATACCCCATATGCAGCATCAGTCTGGTATGGTTACAGCATTTATGCAGACCGGCCCAGACGGTCCAGCTTATTGTCCTATATGTGTAAGTGTGAACACTTCAGATACAGAAAGAAAGTTAAAAATACTGGCTAGTTTTTCTTCTTGTTATTGTTGGATGAGAGTCGCTGTCGCGGCACTGATGTAAGAGCACGACGAACCGTTCGGCGTCTAAGGACTTCAAAGAGTTTGGAAAACACCTAAAACACGAATTCAGCTGTTAGGAAAAACGGCTCTCACAACACAGCAGAAACTCAATCAAGTTCAGAAAAAAAAACCAAACCAAAACCTGATTGCCAGTAACTTCTCACCTTCCTGGGATTCCTCTGAAGCAAGGAGGGAAAAGAAAGGCAGAGATTCAGAAAAATCAACAGCAAGAATGTGTGTTTAATCAGAGTGACTCAGACAGGACCTGCAGTGCTTTGCATATTACTGGTGATGTGCAGCTCTAACAGCAGCTCTGCTGAGGTTTTTTGGAGATCACCTTCCTCCAGCCCACAAATGACAAGCTCCTGCCTGCATAAGCCAAGTTCTCCCCCTCCCAGGGAAGGCAGCAGCCAAACAAGCCTTGTGTGCTTGGGGCATCCTGAAGCATCAGCTCCAGTAGTACTGGAGAGTCTCAATTTTAATCACTAATTAGTGATGCTAACTCAATATTTAGTTTCCAGTTTATTTACTGATGCTCATTCCCCAATTTTAAAACATCTACTTTTTCTGCTCCAGTGTAACTCAAAATCTGACTGGGACCCTCAGCAGGTTGCTCAGACAGGCCTAGGGACAGTGCCTGGGACGAACCTCGAACACAGGAATTTTCCAGCTGTGGAAGCAAGCATTTGTGCAGAAGGCTGTAGTTAGTTATCTGCTTGTGCCTCAAAGGACACACTTAAATGTCACTCCAGATAAGCTCAGTACACCCTTTCTTTCAAGTAACAACAGCAGGAAAGTTTCCCTTCTGCTGGCACTGGACAGAGCTAGTCAGAATGCTCCAAAAACTACTGCTCAGGAATCCTCTTCATTTGCCTTACTGGCACAGCTGTGTCAACCAAGTTCAGGCAGCAAAACCTCTATGCAGAAAGCTTTTTCCTGAGTTCTGTTGTCCTGACACATCTTTCCTTTCAGGAATTTGTTGAGTATTCCTTGCAAACAGCAGTTGCACTCCCTGAAGCTGTCACAGACAGCACAAGTCTCCCTGATGGAAGAAACCTGCTGTGCCCCCTCTGGTAGCAGCTGCTGAAAGCCATCACCCAGACAGTTCTCTCCAAGGACCAATCAATTCCTTGCTCTGAATAAGGAGGAAGACTTTCAAAGAGTCCCTCCACTCTCTACCATCAAAGTACCTACTAAGACACTTTCTGCACCCTAAGTAACACTTCTTTGATAATATCCTAAGCTTATTTAACGTTCCTTGTGTGCTGCATCTGTTCCTGAAGAGAGCAGTCACACTACCAAGCAGATTTTCCCTTTGGCAGCACTAGCACCCTCTATTAGGTCTAGACCAGCTTTTCCCTCTCAGCACTGAACAGAAACTGTTTGATACGTCTGCTCAAGACAGCAAGATTTTGCAATAAAAACAGATACCAACCTGTTCCCATATAGCTTCAGCGATCTGATCAATGGCTGTTCCAACTTCTCTGAATTCCCCAGAGTACTTAACATATGCCCAAGTACAAAACGATATAAGAGCCATCCCCAGCACAAGATTACACAGGGCAGCTATGGAGTTCATGCCAAGGAACCCAGTCAGTCCTGAGATTATGTACATGGCAAACATGACTGCAAATAGAGTGGCAGGGGTACGAGCAGCATAAAAGATGTTTTTGCCATCGTTGTGCTTCACAAAGTTTGCATAGATCTCGTCGATTTCCACTTCCAGCTGCTCCTGGTAGCGCCGGCAGAACTCCTCCCCTCCCATCTTCTTCACGGAGCGGAACTGGCGGATGGCGCTCTCTCGGAAATCCTGGTGCTTCTGCTCGAGGTCCGACGGGGCAATGTAAGGCTTGTCTCCCCCACACACCTGTGGGAGCAAGCAGATATCAGGAATCACATCCTGAGCAGCACAGAGAGCACTGCCCCTCGCTGGCCTCCTCTCCCTGCAGCTCCAGGCTCAGCAGGGCAGGAGCCTCGCCTGTCCAGCCACACACAGACCCACAGCACGGGACTGAGCTCAGGCTTTCACTCTTCAGGCAGCCCCAGGACAGGACAATGGCCACTGGCACATCCCTGCTTTTTCCCAGAATCAAGTCCTGCACACCCACCAAAACTCCCTGGAAAATGGCTACCAGTCTCATCCTTCAAAACAGCTTTTTTCATGTTGCCCAGAGCACATTAAACACTGGAGCTACTGAGGGATCAAGAGGCCACCACACAAATAACTGCCACTGTTTTCTTATACTCTGTGACACTGCACCTGTTGTTCCTTACATTGCAGGTCATTAGGGGGACAGTATTTTGGTTATGCACACTCAGCACAGGAGGGCTTTGGGTCATGAGGGCGACTCAGAAGCTGCAGTAAGAACTACCTTTGCATAATTGAGTTTTAAATCCAAAGAGTTCCCACTTCTGTTCTTAAAAATAGAAGTTTCAGAGCTGTGTCAGATCAAGAACATCATATGAGACATCTGGATAAAAAACTATTCCATAATTTGTGCATATCTCTACAGTGATATAAAAATACACAGTACTGGGGAACATTACTATGGAAACAAAGCCTGTTTAAAAGAACATCTGTTTCTGTTTATTCCCTGCTCCAAGTTAGAAACCTTACAACTACAGTATCTCAACAACCATTGAAGATTCAAGTTTGGAAGGCAGACTTGACACTTATTATAAACAACACATTTACTATTTCAAGACATTTTCCAAAATGGAAACAGAGGAGTTCCTTTAAACCAGCAGAACATTCTCCAAACAGCCTGCTAACAAATGGAACTGGCTTGTCTGCCACTAGCAGACATTACTTTAACTTCAAAACAGAAAGCTACTTCAGCAATTAAGACCACAATTAGCCTAATTAATGGGGAGCTATGTTTGTAGCATGTTCCCGCACCTACTGGTCTTTCTGGTTGTACAGTTTCACAATAAGCATAGTCCTGTTCAGCTTTACAAGACAGGTAATGAATTTCCAGAATTTCCCATGATAAAACTTTGTATATCACTACACTGAAGTAGGAAGTCCATCCAGCTTTCAGCTTAGAATGATACAAAAATCACTATCTTGAAGAGAAGAAGCAAGTGGGAAATCACATGCAAGGTTTTTCAAAGTAATTCCTGTATTTCAAAGGGTTACTTTAAATTTTTGAATCATTTCAATCCTTGCATTTTACAGCTAATGAATGGCCACAATTCAGGAGCATGAGACTACAGAAGTAGAATTCCACCACTGTGCAACCCTGGCACAACAAATGTCTGCTTACCTACTGGAGCATTTCATGCCACAGGATTTTGAGATGCCTGTCAAGAGGCATGGAGGGAACTAGCATGTGGGAATCCTGCAAACACACCCATTTTCCTACCTCCCCAGCACCAGACACCTCAGCTCAGAGTAGAGTGCAGAAAACACAAGTCCTGGCCCTGAGCTACCTTCCCTCACTGAAATGCTCACACACAGAGTACAGCATGGAAGCTGAAGGCCTGTATTTGCATGCAGGTGTTTAGGAAAGGTTGTGCCATCATACCTGCTCCATGCCTTTGCTGTACAAGTCCTTTGCTCCTGCCACAGCAGCAAGATTGTTCGCCTCAGCTGTTGCCTGGAAAACATGAGTGTCATTCACAGCATTCCCACGTTTTACACAGCATTCCAGTCCCAACATAACCCCCAAACCTCCAGCATTCCTGATGGCCACACAAAAATAAGTGAAGTTTAGCAATGCAGATTAAAAAATATTGCTGCCAGTCTTCAGCTTCCAAGCACAGCTGCAAACAAACCTCAGCTTGCTTGTACAGGCTTTTCATCATGAGCAATCTCTTCTGAATGCTCTACTGTTAAGAAGCACATAAGGGTCACTAAACTATTAATCCTGGCACTGGATTACTCCCACTACCTGAGAGGAAAGAAGGAAGCTGCTATTATTTCTGCATTACAGATGTACAGTTTTGGCATCAATCGTAATTGTCAATTTTGTTAGGAATTTAAGACTTATTTTCATCCTGTGTCACGTCAGTGACAATTATTGTAGTTAAAGCTGCAAGTTGTTATTTTCTTTATCTCCCAGCCAAACAGCAAGCTATGCTTAGAAAGTAATGCAGCTAAAAATCCCAACCAACCAGAGAGACTCCTGCTCCATTTGGTTGATTTCATTTCATCTGGTTGATGAAACTGAGGGAAAAGTACCCAACCATCAAAGTTCAGGTGGTTTTCCAAGTACACGGATCCTTCAAGAATTACAGCTGTGTGGGGGAGCTTCAGGCCCACAGCAGACATGATTCTTCAGTTGCAAAGAACTTATAAAGTTCACATAATCGATCAGATTATTTGAAAGAAAAATAAAATACCTGCAGCATAGATTTCGGATGAGGTAGCTCCTCTCCTTGATAGATTTTAATGTAAGCCTAAATGGGAGGGAAAAAAAAAATGTTTGTTTTTCTAAACATTTAAGAAGAATAAGAAATGAGAGAGGATACAAAGATAGAGCTCAGATTATATTTTTGTAATAGTGCTAAATACTAAATTATGCAAACTTCTTCATAAAAATCTGGCATTTTTTTCCCCTTTCACTTTCCTGTGCCCAAGACTGGGGCCCAGCAGGACAGCAGAGCACCCTGAGGAAACATCATCACTGCCTCAAAAGGTTTAGCAGTAGGCTTCTGCTCCCTCAAACAAATAAGATCTTTGTGAAACAGGGAGTCTTCACCCATAAAAAAAATGGAGATGACTATCCCAGCCTGTCTGGTAAGAGGTCTGCCCAAACTTACCCCAGTGCTGAGACAACCAATACTTACATTTCCCCACATGCCTTGATCTACACTGAAGTGTAGGAGGAAAAAAAAACAGATCAAGGCACTTAATGCAGACAGAGTTGAGCAGACAGATCACTTCCAGAAGCTAAGCAGGCAGCCTATCCCTCTGTGCCCCACCCCACTTATCCCCAGGTGTCCTTTCCTTCCCCAGAGCTCCAGAGGTCTGGAAGAGAATGCACACTTCACTTCTTGTCCAGCCCTGGGGAAGGTAAGTGGGGCACAGCAGGCAGCACAGCCATTCCAGCACTTTGGACAAGCTGTGCAAGTTACACCAGCAGGGCCACTCTCAGCCCCTTGAGGGGGGTCTATTTTCACTCTTCCTCACACCACTGCTGCCTTCCTCCCTCTCCCTGCCCTGTTTGCAAGCCTCAGGCCTGAGGAATTTTTGCTCTCAGGGAGGAGAGAACAAGGTTATCAGGGTCCCCACGTACTCAGTGCTCTAGGTTGTAGAACAACCTACAAAAACATATAGAGTTATACAGGACTGTGTTCCCTTGACACCCTCCTTGCTTCTGTAGCTATTTCCTCCAAGTAAAGCCCCACAGCTTCCAACTCAGGCCTCACAATCTCAGCTTCAGATGCACAGTCCCAAGGGAGCAGTCCTCTTTAGTTACATAAGCATGGCATTTCTGCAGCACCCCACAGGACTGCTCCCCAACTGGATATAGGATGTGAATCAGCTTCCCACTAGAGTTTTTACACTTGGTTTTTAGGATGCAGTCCTTCTAAACTGCTGCTGAACATGCACTTCCTTCACTCTACCTGAGTGGGCCCTACTAAAGATAAACTGGAACAAAAAGCAACAATGTAAACAGAGAGACTGAACCTCTGAGCTCCTGTGTTGATTTTACACATCTCAGAACAGCCAACACTTCTGCACTCCATACTATGTCTTTCCTTTAAAAAAGTTACTTTGTTCTGCAAGTGAAGTTAAATGAGCTCTGGTCCCAGATTCCCTCACTGCATAGCTTGTTTCTTAACATCAGCTGAACTTTTCTACCCCAAAAGTAGCAATGCAAAATTCCTGTCTTTAGGAGACAGCGGCATCATTCTTACCAAGCCAACTGTCTAAGTCATTCCAATTAAAAAAAAGGCTGCACACACCAGCCCAACCCCAGGTGATGCAGAGATTATGTTATCACATTTCTGCTGGTGTCACCATGATACCAAAAAAGCTCAAGACTAACAGCTGTGAGTAGCACACAAATATTTTAGAGCATAGTGGTGCTACACATGCAAGTGTTTAGAAAGCACCTTCCTTGCATATTAAAAATCCAGAGGGGAGTATCTGAAATTTTCATTGCATACACAGCGGTTTAAGAGCTGGTTTCCTATCTCTAAAAACTACTTGAGAACTACTTTAGTTCAAAATAACCGAAAGAAAAAAAAACTGAACTGGGATTTCAAAGTAGGAAAAAAAATATCTAATAAAGTTTGAGCTATTTCAGCCTATTCACAGAGAGGAAAACAAAAACCATCAACCCCCAAATTTTGCTAACAGTAGCTGGCTAAGAGCTATACTGTTAGGAAGTAGTGTGCCAGTTCTGGAAAGTCAGAGTAATGAAATGAAAATTCAAGTGAGCTGATCAGTGAGTGTCAGCCTAGATATCTTATCTTCTCTGGGAACAACATGGCCCAAAATTAGAATACTGTCTTTTAAGCTATTAACAGAAATAATCAGTATGAGTTTGCTTACCTTGAAGTATTCTACAAGATCTCTACAGGTCACCTTGGATCCACTAATCTCTTTTTCTACCAGGTTTTCAGGGGCAAGCAGTAATGGTACCAAATTCCGCAGTTCATTCTTAAAATCCTCATCTATATCTAGTAAAATTCAATCAATTCCAGGAAAAAAAGGGGTTAGTTTTCAATCTTGTATTTCCTGAAGGAACACTGATAGCCCATGATCCTTCTAAAGCCACAGTGACACAACACTCAACTACATTTTTAAGGTATTTAAAGGCTTACATACATAATATAGCTTTGGTAAATTCTACCTACTCTTAATCTACCACTCTTAACTCCAGACTGGGAGAACAAGGTTCCATTGTCCTTTGAATATTTAAAGTGCATTTCCCCAATTACAGCAATGCACAAGTGTGTGCCCTCAGCATAGCAGGGGTTGGCATCCCACCACTGCAACTCACTTTTACAGCCTTTGCCACTCTGATGCATTCCCTCTGTAGGGGGAAAGGCACCCATTGCAGGAATCCTGACAGACTCTCATTCTGCATAGCAGAATTCCTATGGTTTTTATTTCAGACATTTCAGACCTGACCTGTGGTTCAGCAAGTTCTTAGAGAAAAGCCTTTCCAGAAAGCAAAGTCTTTAATCTTGCGAATTCTGCCCTCTGGAGCCCTTAGTTATCTTTGGAATCTCTATTTAATGACCTTTAAGCATGTCTCAAGTTATCAGATTACAACGAACAGCTAGACACAAAGATATCCATTCCCTCTGCCTAATTCCTCTGCCTTTAAACCACTAAAAAGAGCACACAATGCATATTTCTAAAATCTGCAGTTTCACCCTTTAGCCTTATATCTTCCAGGCAGACATTTCAATAACTAACCATTAAAGTGCTTAATTTCCATCATAAAAGAAAACAAACTCAGTGATCTGAATCAAGAAACACGAAATTAAAAGCTTCCTACCATTCAATCTCCCATCAAAATTTGGATTTGTTGCAACTTTAAGACCAGGGTGGGGCAACAGGAAACAGCCAAGATTACTGAAACAGGAGTGAATATGCTTCCTGACATTCTGTAGCTCTTCATGTTGGTTTTGCTTTACCTGAAGGGGAAAAAAAAAGCAGTAAGAACTGCTACCAGTTTTGCAGCACTTCAATCAAGGTTAACCCTGGTCTTAAAAGCAGTAAGAGCACTAAAGTGTGTTTAAGCTTTTATTCCTGAACCTAATGATGTCTACTTTGTACATGAGTGTAAACATCACAAATGTGTTTTATCAGCACAAGGAGCCAGCTCATGCTGCATCACTGCCTTGACAGCAAGGTGTCACTTAGAAGATCAGAATAGGATTACTGGAGATAACTTACCTGCAATCTTTTCTCTAGGAACTTTTTCCCTCCTTCCAAGCCATATGCATGTTCATAAGGATAACTCCAATCTCTAATTAAGAACATTAATGTCTGCAACAGGAAGAATAACAGCAGTGAATGGTTTGCATCATTCCCAAAGTCAAAAATTCTATCACATGTATGATTGTTTTAAGCTACTGTAAAGCTAAATATATTGTAGATTACAAGTAAGGATACTATGAAAATTTTTGGTATATTTGACTGTGCTAAATGAAGCACCCTTGTAGTTCTGTGGTGCAAGTGTTTGCTTGTTTAAAAAACCAACCAGACACCAAACAGGACCTTTTCTCAAACAACCAGCAAACACCAACCATATCTCAGAGTAATAAATAAGAAGGCAGCACAAAATTTTCCTCCTTAACACCTGCACATCACTTGACATTTTGATTCCTTTTATGCCTTATAAGTCAAGCACAAAGCTTTACTTGCCCAAAGCGTCATCCTCTTCACCATTTTTCTGTTGGGGTTTTGCCAAGCCACGTGGCAATAGTGAAGGAAAATTAGTCTTACAAAGAACTGATTATGTTCTGCCCAACTATTTTATCTTCAGAAATTATTCCATGCCCATTTTCTACACATTTCCTACTGCTTAAATCCACTTAACATATAGTTACCTGAAACGGCTTTTGGTAAATTTCTTCCATAGCTAGTCTTCCATATTCTGTAAACAACTGAGAGAAAGAACAATGTAAGGGTGTGCCACATAGAAAACACATTTTTCTACTGCGAAATATTCTATTATGTCACTAAAAAATAAAAGCATTCAGTCTCATATCTTACTATTGGTTGAGAATGGCAAACAAACCTCAATAATGAGTACACCAACCCTCAGTAAGATTCAGGTAGGAGACATGATTACCACTGGCTTCACAGTGCCATTCCTGAACTGTCAACACACTGCAGCTCTAAGTGGGTGGCTTGTGGGCTATTCTCAGAGAAAAGCTGGCTGCATCTCTCACCAAGCCAGCTTCCAACACTTGCTTCCTAGGCTAAGGAGGTAAGCCTGTCTAACATTTGCCGCTTACCTCCCACAAAAGGTTTATTCCTGGAAATCCCAGGGAACTTGGCTCTAGCCAATATATCAGACATATAAATACAAGCCAAGCTCAGCAGCTTCTCAGATCTCTGCTGAGATCGTGAACTTAAGTAATAATTGTTCCTCTTCTCCAGTATAAAGGCAAGTATCAGCTGTCTTCCTCTCATTGCTTTTACCACCTTTAACTCCTGCAGCAGCTTTCCTCACTGGCCTGAGCAGGCCAAACCACCCACAAGTACAGGAATTCGGAACTGCGCTGGCTGGTGCAGTAGAGGTCAATACTGACAAGGGTCAAGATCTTGGAGGCTGAGATGATGGAAGCACACCAGAATTCCCCAGTACCAGGCAATCATTGCTCTGCATTTAACTAACTCCTGGAATGTCTCAGATAAAATATAGCTCAAAGGACAGTTCCTGTGTTGACCACAAGAGCACCTGAGAACTTACAAGACTAATTTAACACAGTTTAACTTCCACGCCCTTGTCACCCTAAGCAAAAGCAGCTTTGAAGTGGCCAAGCACCCACAAGAGTCTGGCTTCTCTGACCCAAACTCTTTACCTCATTTATTTCCCTGCTAAATGCAAAAGAGTCAGAGACTAACAGTATTTCAGAATTACGTAAATTCCTGTTAAAACAGAAATTTGGAATTTTCCTCCCTCAGACCATGATTCCTAGCTGCAACTTTAAATGCATGGGTGTCCCATACTCAGCACTTGTATTTATCACCCTTCTCTTCCTTTCCTTCCCTCAAATCTCACCCTCCAGTATAACAGAAATAGATTGTTTTATTCAGATTTGACTGAGGCTGTTAAAAGACCAAAGTCTTGAGGGAGCCCTGGCTTTCAAATAATTACCTATGGATTTTTTCTGTTTTCAGTGCTTGGTTGGGGTATTTTGGGGTGTGGGGGGTGCTGGCCCAGCAATTCAACCCTGTTAATTGAGAACAGCTTCACAAGACTATGTTCAGTTAGTGTTCTTCTACTTGCATTGGCAGCCAGGCTGCTGTAGCACTGAAGTCTCACAGAACAGTTTTAAGCTGTGACAAGGTCATAGCCTTGGCATCTGGTAATACACAAGCTATTCTCTAAAGCTACAGGTTTTAAGTTAAGGAGATAAAGTTCTTGCACCATTCACATGAAGCCAGAATTTGGTGGCCTTTGACCACAATGTTCCATTAGGGGATGAAAATCCCATGGTGAAGAGAAGCCAACATTTTCGTGTTTTTATTTCTAAGCAGAAATAAAACACTGCAGAAGTTTCTCAGCTGAAAAACCAGAGACGGCTTCTGAGCAGAAGAATCTTTTCTGGCCTGACTCAAACTCCAACACTTCCTTACAAACACCAGGATGTATGACATAACATCCATTTTCCTATTTTAGGAAAAATGTGAAACATTGGAATTTCACCATTAAGTGTTTCCATAAATCACTTTCCTTTCTCATTTTTTCAGGAATTTCAGAACTTGCAGTACAGAAAACAGACTCTAAAAGAATCAGCCAGATTAGATGCCTGTACTGTTTTACCTCTACACTGGCACAGTAGAAGCCTCGTGGAGTTGATGCAAACACAGCTTTTACAGACAGTACCAGTTTTAGTATCAGGTCAAATTCAGCATTTTACATGAAGTAGCCAACAGCTCCCCAGTCAGTTACATGAATAGTAACTTCTAGAACATTGTCAAGACTTGCAGTTCAGAAGCAGTTTAACAAATTCAGCACACTCTTACCTGCAAATGTTGAAGGTCATCTTCCTGAATATTCTGAGACAAGTTGTATACCTGCAAGAGAGAGAATTCAGTGTCATATTAAACCACTGACTTACACTCATATAGTCTCTTTCATACATTATTTTTGCTTCCTCCAGAAAAAGTATAACTACCCAAAAGTCAGCAAGTAGAAAGGTGTCACAGAACACACATCTCAAACAAAAGTCACCTCCTTATTCAAAAACAATCCAGCAGAGCCAACTCCACAGGACAGAAGTAATGTTCTACATAGTCCTGTTCCTTTTAGGTTGCAGCATGTCTGAAGAGTCACTTGTCACCCCTCAAAAACCTGCCTGCTTTTGGCACTTCTAAGGCACAAGCTTAGAAGTAGTTTTGGGTATAGCCCAAAATTGTCAGGAGTTTGACACTTCAACAGAAGCAGCAATTTTAAGTTTGGCTGATCACAGCATAATGTCACCCCAAACTATAACTAAAGCTTTAAAAAAGAATCTGTAACACATCTGTAAAGGAGCAGTTGCTACTTTGACATCTTGGGAGGGGAAGCATACTTCCCAATTCTGTCAGCAATTTAACTCAGCCTGGCCTTGTATAACCTTGATTCCACCAAGCAACTAGGGTAGTTTATGTACTACACTGAAAATAAGACAAAGTATGGAATTTAAAATCAGAGGGGAAGATATGCAGGTGGACTTTTAAAGTGTGGTCTTTGTATGTTCAGCACAGAGGGCTCTGCCATTGCTTGCCAGCACAGACATTCTCACCTGGACAGAGCTCGTCATGGTGCTCAGGGCAAAAACCGTTGCACAGTCTTTGATAGTGGATTGGCTATCAAAGGCACCTTGGGTATCCATGAGTAGTACAGCAACCTGCAGGGTTGGAAGGAACAGCAGCAGTTAACCACATCATGAACACTTCCACACTCCAGGCCACTGGGGTGAGTTCTATTTCAAGCAGAGCAAGTCTCTGCCCCCATGCCTGCTGATGAAACCTCAGCCAGCTCCTGCACACGTGACTGCACACACCCACAGCTGAGTAAGCAGCAGCCACAGGGCCCTGGCATCAGCCTGGAGCCCCTGGCCTTGCCTGGCTACCTTCTCCCACAGAAACAGCCCTCCTTGGCCCAGTGGGGATGCAGTGCAGAGTTACTGACAGCTCTCCTTCACTGCAAGAACATCAGCCTCGGCTGCAGATCCAGCATAGCTCATTAGAGCTAACCTAAGACAGTTACTTAAATATATATATATATATATCTTAAAACAATTCTTTTCAGCAGGAAACAAGATAATTGATACTGACTGCTGGAATGAAAAGGAAGAAAGTGATATCAATGAAAAAAAGCTAATCAGTCCAACCCCCATCTTTGGGATCTACTACACTTCCCTTCTCTTTCCCACTGATAAGCAAGAACAAGTGAGCAATTTGTTCACAAAGCATAAGCAGATCCACACAATGTAACTGGTTTTTAACGAGATAAATGCTTAGTTAGCTGTGAAATTTGTTAAAACTTCCTGCACACCACTAAGCCATTTTTTCTAAAAACTGTGTCCCACAGACTGGGCACCAGATGGCCAAAGGGTATGAAGTTAAAATAACCTAGAACTGATGGTTCAGAACACAAATAGTTCAAGATCATCCTGCTATTATGGAGTAAATATATACACATGACATTAACACTTCGTTTCAGCATAAACAACTCCAATTAAACTTCACAGTTAAACTGACTTAGGAGTTAAAACAGAATCAAGTTAGTGGTTTTTTTCCCACTGTTAGACTTAGTCCTTTTTTTACAGACTGCCTGTTAAAATTATATGGAAGGACCAGCTTCCAGACACTAATGCACTTACAGCCATGCACTACATTTCTCTAGAACTCAGCTAGAATATATTCTCACCCTTCAAAGAACAGTGTTTGTTACAGAGCATTTGTCTGTAGATGGTATTTATAGCAATTACAGTTTTTCAACATTCTCAGGATAACCCACCCATTAGCCTGAACGGGGTAGACTTTGCCAAAACAAAGTACTCTCAGAATGAGACTATTGTTGAATTCTTCTGCTGGGTTATAAAAAAATCAATCTTCATCCTTGCACTGATATACAGTTTCCAGATATGTTACACAGCTACTCAGTGCAAAGGAAAGCAACCTATGTTCAAATGGTCCTGTGAAATCCATGATGTTAAAGGTGTACACAGAGCAAAAAATCCCATTTAAGTTTTAGAATGACAAAAACAGTTTAGGCTGAAAGGGACCCCTAAAAATCATCTTGTTCCAATCCCTTTGCCAGAAAGGCAGAAACACCTTCCACTACACCAGGTTGCTTGGAGCCCCACTGAACCTGACCAGGAACACTTTCCAGGATGGGGCATCCACAGCCCCTCTGTTCTGTTAAAAAAAAAAATCCAACAAAAAAACCCCACCACCACAAATCAAAAAACTCACAAAATGTCCAAGAGAGACCTTGAGTAAATCAAGGTAAGTCAAGCACTCACCTTTGTTCCATTAGGTTTATCAATTACAAACACTTCACTCCAAATCTGAATGCCAGTGGTCTCCCGTTCACATCCACCTCTCCATGTAAACCCAGTCAACGGCTCGGTGTTTCCACCTATCCAGCAAGGAGAAGTCTACAAAACAAAAGGAAAAACTTTCTAGGAGATTTCTATGTTTTTTTAATATGTTATGTTTTAGCAGACTTCCACACTGTTACTACATTTTTCTCAGAGCCAGCTGGCAACACTACACAAAATATTAAAACATAATGCTAATCTGCTCTGTTTCCAGATCATCCACCATCCAAAGCAACACCACTGCATTTCAGTGGCTGAACTTTTCAACTACACTGAAGAGTAAATGTGCACAGTTTTTGAGTTTCAAGTACTCAGAGCTATTGAGAACAGCACAGTTTTGTCCACCAGCTCCACTCAGCACTCATGCTCTTTTCTCACAGTCGGAAAACTCAAACACAACAGCAAATGTTCCAAATCAGGAACAGCTAAACTTCTGCAATGGACAAAACACCTGATCTTAACTTAATCCTCTCCCTTCCCCCCTCTAACAGCTGGCTAAGCATTTGAGTCCCTGCATTAACACAAGTCAGTACAAGACTCCCAATGCCATCTTGCAGAAGCCACAGGGAACAGGCAAGGACCAGAAGATTTACAATCTATACTTGCCAGTTACAGAAAAAGGTCAAGTTAAGAGTTTGATATATGTCAATCAACCCACCCACATTAAAGTTTTACTGGGACACTGCCCAATTTGTGAGCAGAAATCCGAGAGTCAAGTACAGTTGACAGCTAACATTCCTGACTGATGGAATTGCAATAAGGTCTTCAAGGACAGGCAACACAGAGCAGCAGCTCACACACAAAAATCCAGCCATTATATGAGCACATCTAACCCAGAAATGTAGTTCATGTACTGGCAAATAAGGAGGATGAGCAGGCACCCCAAGGAAGTTTCACTGTGAAGTGCTTATCCTGTAGCCCCCTCATCAGTTAAACTGCCGTCTGCCTGCCACTTCTTTCATGAAGTATTTCAGTGTATATAAACCTTTCTTTCACAGGCTAGAACACAGCAAGCTGGCATTTAATGAATTTGCCTTGAACTATCCAGAGTAGATTACCAGCCAGGAAAGAGTCCACTGAGAAGGTCAAAGTGGAAACTTCTCAATTCACTAGCTCTGGGCTCTACCTTGTTGACTCCACACTGCCAGTTTTCAGGTAACAGTTCAAGACATTTCTTCACATTTCAGAACACAGCATGAATACCCAGAGACTGTACAGAATAAAAATACTTGAAACAACTAAGTGAAACTGCTTGTTTCTAAAGGGGGATAGAAAAAACCTGCACACTTTCCTCATGCCCTGCAGAATGCAGGCAATCCAGCAATTCTGCGCCAGCATTCTCCCAAATGTTAACAGTGCACCACTCAACCCTGCTACCTGGATCTGACAAAGGTGAGATGAGCAGACAAAAACTCAGAAAATGAACACAGGTGTGCAAGTGAATGGTTCTACTGATCTTTATGGATAAGTTGTTTGGGTTTGGCTGTTTGGGTTTTTTTTTATTTTGATAAGCCTCTACCAGAGGCACTAAGCAAAACCTGAACAGCTTTTCCCTATAGTATATTTATGCCAGAAGATCTTTATGCTTCCACAGGGCACTCTAGAAATTAAAACCCCAAGCCTGCTTTGTACCACAGTAGACTCCAGGACAGTTTGGCAATGCTGAATCGTATTTCACATGTACATGTCAATGGACTGCACCTTTTACTTTCCAAAAAGAAGCTGTTATTCAGTAAGCTCCATTTTTCTTTTCTACAAGAACACTTGATCCCATTCTGGTCCAGACATTATTCCTATTTGTAACAAATCAGACCAAAACTGCACAAACACTTTGACAAGTTCCTCAATGATCTCTAGATATGACCTCATTTGATTTCACACGTGATTCATATCACAGGAGGCTTTGGTGTGTTAACTGGCACAACTTCACCTGAAGTTGCTTCATCTCATGGATGATGTACTTAAGCCTGCCTCAGACTGACCTCTGCATCAATTTCAAGCACTCCTACCTTGTTACCTACATCTTTCCTCAGCTAAAGCTCAATATTTTACGGCTCCATCCACAAGTTGGCTTGAAAGATATTCAGCAGATGGCAGGAGGAAAAGAAGGCTCCTACCTGAAATCAAGCTGGAAGTTGCTCTACAGTTTTATCTCAGCCACCTAAAGGGTGATTTCTTGAAATTCACTCCACACTAAGAAAAGCCCAATGCAGCTTTATTTTTCTAGTGTATTAACACAGTATGCCTTGAAGATTAATTCAAAATGAGGAGGTGACACCCTGTAAAAAAATAAACTTTTACATCTAAACTTACAGGTGTTGCCACACCTAACTCTCAGTAAAGCTTAAGACCACAGGATTCTTGCAGCAGCTTGCTGAGTACACAACTGCTGCTGCTCCATTTCAAAAGAGCAACCATAACACAGAGGATCAGTGCCTGAAATGAGATGTCCACCTCCCTGAAGTCAATAATCAACATCTGCCATGCCAAAAATCCTACCTGTGACTTCAGCTGGCACCAGTGAGATTTTTACAATGGCAACTTTTCACATGACCTCTGGCCCTCAGTTCAGGACAAGAAAATGAGATTCTGAAGCTTTTTAGCAAGTTTTTTATTACATATGTTAATGTTCACATAAAAGGACATCCCAAAACTGCTTGATTGGCACATGAACTGAATGCAGTTGCTTTAGTATTCTGTGCAATATTTACTTCACAGAAAATACAGACTTGCAATTGAGCCTGGCTAGAGATGGAGGGCTCAGACTAAGTACTATAAAACTATACCAAGATCTCTCTTCCTGGACTAAATTTGGGTAAGCAGATATCATGTGACTGCATACAACTCAGGAGTGCTCCAAAGAAGAGATAGTGCATTTATCCTCTATCACCCCCAGTTCCCATCAATCAGCTTGCAGCAGTTCTGATGCTTGTCAAACTCCTTCCCTAAGCCAATTTACATCACTGAGCTGGCAGAAAAACAACTCAGCAAAGTGCAGTGTCTTCTGATGCACCAGTGACTTGGATCAGCTCAACTAAGGGTCTGCAGGCATTACAGCTTCAGAATGGAAATGCCTGCCTGGAAAAAGCACATGGAGAGCAAGTCCTCTCTGCTCTCAGTAAGAAACAGTTGTTAGAGTAGATGGCCAAGCTTGTTCTCATCTTCAGTTTAGGAGAAACAAATGCTATTTTGAAGGACATTTATAAAAAACTGAGAAAAGTGACTGCACAATAAAGGAAACAGAGGCCTGATACACAAAGCTGAAACAGCATTTTGATCTGTTTTGCTTTATGAACATTTGTTTTATTTCACAATCTGAAGATTAGGAGTATTTGTTTAAAGCCCAGCCCTTCTGTTTTCAAAAGGAATTCACACTACCTCTACCCAGCCCAGCATCTTGCTCAGATCTCTGTACGTAGGAATTTGCATTTTTCTTTGTTTGCAGAGATTGGTGGGGGTTTTATTGTCGGGTTAATTTTGAACACCATCCATATCAAATAAAACCTTTTTCCTCCCTACATTAAGAGTCCCAAGAAGTTAGGAGTACGGCTTGCTACTCTGTATTCCTCCTACCCTATCCTCAGGGTCTTTCTTCCACAGCTTCTGGTAAATGAGGGAGAAGAACTCAGTAGCAGGCACTACTGGGATTGAGAAAAGGAAGTCTTCATTTGCCAACTGTCAGCAGCTTTTCTGCAGTACTCCCATATTTCCAGTAACTGCAGGGTTCATCTTGATTTCCCCTCAAGCCAGCTAGCTCCAAATTAGCTCTGAAGAACAGTGGCCAAAAAAAGGATCAGTTCTGGGTTTCTAAGAGCTTCAAAAAGCAACAAAACACTCATCTGTCAATATTCATAATGCAGACTAAAAGAAACACCCCACAACCTGTGACAGGCAGATGTGTATGTTTACAGAAGACCCTACTTCACCTTCTCCATATAAGCCAAGGAGTCAAAGTATAGTAGCCAAAAGACAATGCTAGCCAAAAACTCAACTGAAAGAAGAAATTTAATTTTGGATCAAGCATTAATCAATCAATAACTTAAAAGGATTTTAAGAGTTCCTGGACTGCATCCAGAAATGCATTCCAAGCAGCAAACAGGAAACTTTCTCCTTTTTGCCAGAAGTCATATTTAAGGAGATTTAGCCCTCCAACAGCTATCTGGGAAGACTTTTATTTTTGCAACAATGGACAAGTGAGTGCTATAATTTGATTTCAGGAGACAAAGTCAAAGCAAGGCTCCTCCAAGCCACCATGTGGAAAAGCCCTTCCCCAAAGCTCAACTGGAAGGCCCCACACTCCATCATTCAAGTTCTTCTTGTGTCCACTTACACTGGGACACGAACAAATTCCCTTGATAAATGCAAGAAAAGGTACATTGAAAAACTGTCACTTAAATACCCTTCTTCACAGTGCAGAAGGTGACTTCCCCTCCCCCAATACGTAAGAAAATTTTGACCTGCTATTATTTATGCTCAAATTAACAATCACAGAGGGAAATTACTAAAATGCCAAAGTACTTTTCTCCTGCAGGAAAAATCCAAATTACTCACCCTGTTATACATGTATCTAAGCATGAAGTCCAGCAGGAAAGATTTTCCTTTGCGGAAAGCTCCTGCTACAGACACAACTACTATGTTAAGATCTTTAATATGTTCCTGAAGCAAGATTTTTTCCAATGCTGCTTCATCTAATTCAAAGTTATGGTCATCTTCGTGAGCGAGGACAATCTGAATGGGGCGCGGCTTATACAGTTCCACCTCGTCATCTGAGTCTGGCAGGGCATCTGAGTCTGGCAGGGCATCATCCTCTTCTTCTTCATAAAGCTTACCTGCAGAGTGACAGGTGAGAACACATCAGTAAGTCAGAGCTTAGGACAAAAAACACTTCTTTTTGTTTTTAAGGGAAGCCTTGAGCTGGGCTTACATTTCCAGCAGCGAGGGAGATGTTATTGGGAATGCAAAGAGGTCAACAGTAGTTCCCTGTCCATTTTCATCAGCTTTGTGTCTAGCCTGTATTTCAGATCTCTCTTTAAGATATTCTTTATGTATTAAAGAATCACAAAAAAAAAAAAAACCCCAACCCTGATTTTCAGCTTCAAAACCTCTTTTAAAGGCATCTTAAGTCAAGGGCCTTTTATCAGAAAAAAACAAGAATAGTTTCAAACAAGCTCCAAAGAGGACCATAAAAGGGCATTTTTATATCACCACCTTGTCCTGTTGTAAGGGTGTCAGGGGAAATGAATGTTTTCTGTCAGGTTTGCTTGCCAACCCATACAAGCAGGACCACGGATCTAGTATGGAAGCCCATGATAACAAACACCAGATGAATAAGCACCTCTCTAATTCCAACACTGTTTCAAGCCTCAATACAGCACAGGCTTTAGAGAACCTATTCACTGTTTGCAAGACTATAAAATACTGAACATGTGCATGCCCTAAACCTTCTAAGATAAGAAAAACAAACAAAAAAAAACCTGAAGTAGTTTCTGGCTTCATATTCTTTTTACAATGCACTGTTAAGCAAGATTAAGTAACATTAAGTATGAACTCTTAAAAAATAGTTAAGAGACTATTTTATAGGCAATTTAAGAATCAATACCCTTTCAGGATAAAACAGTAGCTGAAAGAACTGTAACTCAGATTAAAGTTACTAATGAATGACAAGGTAATATAGCTGCTCAAACATACACTACAATAAGACAAATATCCTATTTTCCTGACTTCTAGAACTTAGGAGCTAATTAGATGAGAGGCCTAAAAGAAAACCAAACTAACCTATCCAGGGTGAAGTCTCCTTATTCAGGCACCACAACCCTGAAGTTTGCCCCACAGCAGAAATCAACTCTACCATTCCTGACTCCACTTTTCCCAACCATCTGGAAAGCTGCTTTGTGCTTACAGAATTGCCTCCCACTCCCAATTTACATTGTGCCATGTTCTACTGGAAGCCCATATGCACAAACCTGATCAAGGCACCTTCCTACCAGTTACTTATCTGGGATTATCACATATGACTCTCAGTACACTGCCCTTCTAGTCATGTCTGCATTTCCACAACAAGGCAGCAGCCACCCCCAGTCCCTTGATGCTGCTCAGTGATGTTTCCTGTGGGAGCAGCCCACGAGAAGTGCTCTCCTGCAGGATGCCTCCATGAGGCACCACAGAAAGCACACTTTCATTCATTCATTCATGGCAGAGAACCTGCCAGTGCTCACAAGACCTGCCAAGTCATTCCTGCCAGACTTTGCGCATGAGATACCATTCTCAGCAGAAGGCTTATGAACAGGGCTCCAAAGCACTCTGCTTTGTGAATTTAATGAGACCCTGCAGGTACTACCATGAATTTAAAAAACTCATGGTAACCTGGTGAAGTTTCTCCAGCAACTGTCTCCTTACCCAGCTCTAGTAACACTTCATTTAATAGCAAAATGACAGAGGATGTTTCCATTTTCAAGCACCAAGTCTTGTGCCATTTCAAAGGCCAATGGCACTAAATCTTTAAAAAAATTTGGTTTGAACATATTAAGCTGGTATGGTACTTGGTTTAAACAGGAAGTGCACTTGAGTGCTTAAATGCTGAGCAGTTAGAACCAAAGTCCAACGTTACCCATGTGGGTGTAAAAAACAGTCTGCAGCATCACCCTAACTCAAAGTGATTAACACAGCAGGCCAAAAAATTGATTATACTAGCAGGCCTGACTAGGAAGGGGTAACTTCTAAAAGAAAATCAGTCAACAGGACACCCAACTATATAAACTACATCAACGCTGACTGGTCATCACTTCAGAGAAAAGTCTCTCACCTTTGACCTAAAGCTTTTGTATTCCCAGATAATAAATAAGCCATCTTTCTGAAAGAGTTTAGGTAACAGGCTTTGCCCCTTTATAAGCAGGATCCTTTGTAGGCCAGAAAACTTGGGAGGATAGGCCAGGTACAAAGGGATGAAGATTCTGACAATCAGAAAGAAAGCCTCCAGCATCAGAGCCTAGAAACATAAAGGGAATAATTCTATTGATTACAGCATTGAAGTCAGACAGCTCCAAGAAAAGGAATCTGTATTTTAGCAAACACATTCACACAGCATTTCAAAGCCTCTGCTTCAAGGTATGTCCCAAGTGTCACTTGGTTACTTAGAACAGCCACATATTCTGTTGTTTAAATGCAGACTTCTCTTCAGCTGCAGTAAGGGATTGGGTCTGTAAACTAGAGCAGACTGGAAAATTGTTTGAAGCCACACTGCAGCTTCTCTTCATTCACTTGGAGCCTGACATTAACCATCCTGTCCTACCTGAAAATCATCAAAACTTGCCAGACCTCAAGCTGTAGCAGCATCCTTGTGCCAGTGTAGAGCATGGCCATCCAAAGCCTCCTCAGACCAAGGAGACTGCCAAACAAGCAAGTAGAATGGTCTTTTACCATCAGTTATTTATAAACAAGCAGATTCTCCCTATCACAAATAGAAAGTACTATCAAGAGCTTACATACAATATGTCCATTAAAAGTTCACATCTTTTTAACAGCATTCTGCACCAATGAAGCCCATCAGCTCACAGGGAACAGGAGAGAAGATTCATCCTAGACCCGACTCAACTCCTATTAGGTTTCACTTACCAGCAGAAATTGGAGGACAAGTCCAGAGCATCAAGTTGGGTTTGTTTGGCTTTTTTTTTTCCCTTGACTAACCAGCCTAATATATCTAAAAGTCCCAACCTACCTACAGAAAAGACCATCACAGCCATCAGTCAAGCACTCTGGAGGGTGGAGACCTACAGTGCTGACAGCTGTGAAAGTAACTTGATCCATCCAGAAGAGCGAGTTTGATAACTTCAGGCTTGGCAGAACTCATGGCAGAGAACCCCATTCCTTTCAAGATTTTGAACTAGTTGGCAATTACCAGGATAGACATTGCACAGGCCAAGCATGTTAACTACAGAACAAGTGTCACTGCTTGTCCCAGCAGCATAATCAGCATATGCCACCCTGTCAGGTGTTCTAGGCAGATGGCACACCCTTTTCTGATCCTTTATCCTGCCTTCTGGCTGCTCACCCTGTCACTCTGGCTAGTCACTGTCTCAGGCAGCACTTAGGAAGCTTTCTAGAAGGCTTCAGTATCATGGGCAGAAAGGTCACATTACACTTCCAAGAATTACTTTCAGTACATCCTCTGGAAAAAAAAGCCAGGACAAGAAGCAACCCTCTTCACAGTCCACTCACTCTTCTGCATAAGTTCTCAAAGTAGTTCCTAAAACAAACATGTTGACAGCACTGTCGGGTCAATTCAGGCCAAAAGTTTATGCAATTCAAAACTCAAAGCCCTGTCCCTTGGCTGTCCCCCATTCCTCACCTGCCCCACCACAGTCACAGTGCACTACTTAAAACTCAGAATTTAAGCTGATTTGTTCTAAAGCCCACAGACTGCTCTAGGTTCTTGCAACAGTCCAGTGCCAGCAAATCAAGTATAACAGAGAGGAGTACTAACTTTAGAAGAGGTGGCATTCACAGAATGACCACTTCTACACCGAAGTCTTCCTAGCCAGCTGGACAGTACTTTGGACTTGCAAAGCTCATGGCAGCATCCCTTTATAGGTCTCCATGATAATACATTTCAATACTGCTACAGAGGAACCAAGACAACAGACTTTTGTTGGTTTGGGGGTTTTGTTTGTTTTTTTATAGTACATTTTAACACTTTGCTCTTTGCCCAGTTCCATCCCAGTAATGGAGTTACCAACCCAGCACACCCACACCAATACATTCACACAAGGAGTGGTTGTTTCAGAGGAATGTTCCATGTCCTGCACACATAACAGAGAGGCAATGCTGCATCTTGCCACAGTATTAAACACAGCCTGGTAGATTCACCCAGCTCACTCGTGGGGTTGATCACTACGCTATATGGAAATTCCCATGTGCACAGAAGATCTGAACCTCAGGCTTTCTCATCTGTCAAACCATATGGCACTAGAACTTGCAGCACAGTGCTGCAGGCCCAGAGAGTCACAGCTATATTTTTCTTTTTTTCAGGATGTTCACCTGACCTTTGAAATTTCTGTAGTACTGAACTAACAGAGTCAAAGGTCATATCTGCTGGTCTGTCTGGAGCTGATGCAAAAAGATCATCAACTGGACTTGCCCCTAAAGTCTGCCATCCATTCACACCTTTTACTGTGGCTGTTCACCAATCAGTCCCTACATCATTTTGGCTTCTTCCAACCTGAATCACTCCATTAGAATCTGTGGGCTAATGCACGGTTCTGACTGACAGAATCACTTCCTAACCCAGGGCAAACAGGCCAGGAGACACAAGAGCAGCAACTCTGTGCAGCAAGACACAGAAGCAGACAGATTGAATGGGAGCAAATATAGCCAAGGGAAGATACTACCACTCCATTTCCCTATAAACTCCTCAATCACTCAGTAACAACTACAGCAGGGCTGCTATTTATTCTCACCAGCTAAGTACCCAGAACAAGCACCATTTGTTGAAATACTAAGCCAGATTTTGAGAACAGTAGCTTCTTGTGTCTGCAGACAGTATTTCAACTGAACAAACCCAACTAAATAACCCATTTCTTAAAGCATGAGGTAAAATGAAAAGCTAATTCCTGCTTCCCCTAAGTACACAGCCAGCAGCTGATGACCTACTTGTCCTGCAGTGTAAGAACACAGGAGTGAAAACATCCAGACACCTGCATGCCATGAAAATAAAGATAATTTAAATGCTTTAAAGTTCTTCCCTTTAAGCACATTTATTGACAGAAAGTACTAACATAGTTACCCTTAAGTTTCAACCTAAATACAGTTTGAACTCTTTGATTATCCACATCCTTTCATTTAAAAAAAAGCACATACTAATTGCTAAATTCATTTGGTTTTAGATACAGTACAGGTTTTTGGTCAACAAGCACTGAATCACAATTAGAACCGCTTCTATGGATAGTGAGCTGAACACAAACAACTGCCCATAAATGCAGTACAATATTAAAATAAATTTAAATCCCAATTGCTTTTTAGTTTAAAGTCATTTTCATTAGTGTAGCTGTCCCTTATCAGTAGTTTCATTTGCTCTGTCACAAGGAGTTTAAAGAGCATAAAGCTGTAAATCTTCTAGCTGGTAGCCTTAATATCTTGTTTGCACAGAAATCTGCACTTTGCTAGAGTCAACTTCAAATTAAGACCTCCAGTACTCCTTGACACTTCAGCTTTCAGTATCCCTGAACTGTTTTTCCTGGTGCTCTACAGCTCCACACATTTGCCTCCATAAAACAGCAGTTCAAGTCCCTGCTCACATTTCAGTCCAGATGCTTGACAGGCTCCCCCCATCATCACCTGAACGGTGAAAAGCAAACTGCAGTGAGCTCCACTGAGCTCAAGACATCCTGCTTGAAATTCATTTCAACCTCCACACCCTGAGGGAGTTCACAGCTTGAATCAAAAGCTTAAAATAATTTATCATGAGGAAACTGCTGCACTGCATTTAAATGTAAGGCATTCTCTCAGTGCTTCACATAGGAAATTTTCCTTGGGGAGAAAGGAGACAAACTGCTTAAATGTTTCTTGTTTTGATGTAGTGAACGAAGGGAAGTGTAGGCATGTGCGAAGTAAGTTCCAGAGCACAGAAAGAAAATATATTAACCTTCAAACCTTATATGGACACATCTTCTGGAAAAAAAAAACAACACTAGATTTAAGCCACAAAATTGTCCTCCCCTTTTTCCAGTAGTCACATTCCATGCAACAAACTCACATGAAAGCTATGGGGCTGCCACAGACCTTGATGCATCGCTGCTTTCTTATTGCTGACTAGTAAGTAGTGCCAA
Organism: Petroica traversi; assembly: GCA_025920805.1. NCBI lineage: Eukaryota > Metazoa > Chordata > Aves > Passeriformes > Petroicidae > Petroica > Petroica traversi. Next base: position 13,865,532 of record JAHLSL010000044.1, on the reverse strand, counting down.
GTAGCTCATTTTAAGGCCAGAAATAATTAAATGTTTCTAATATTTCAGCTATAAATAGGACTAGTGAGCTAAGTTCCAAAGACTTGTTTGGACATCCAATAAGACTGACAGAGGAATAGGGGGAAGACACACTTAACTCTCTCTGTTCCTTCAGGGCAATGGGTCCTTAAAGGGACACATCTAGAACTGTTACATAAACTGTGAGCTGAAGCGAGAAGCACCTGAAGCTACAATTCTGCCTGGGAAGGGGAAAAAGAAATTCTGATGACCTAGATACCTCTGAAGCACCACAACTAATCAAACAATAGGCTTGTCTACTCCTAAGTGCCTTAAATTGCTTTTCTGCTGAATGGTCAGCATGCATGCAGGAGTAGACAGCTCTCCCCTACCCAAAATACCAATAAATTGGCATTTTTGCATTCTCCATTTAAGGGAACAAAAAAGCGAGAGGGAAACTTCATATAATGAAAACGCATAGCAAAAAAAAAGTCAACCCTGAAATTCAGCTCTTCCTAACAAATACAAGTAAGAGAATGCCAACAAGCAGAGACTAAGTAGTACAAACCCAGGAAGTAAAAAAAAAATAAATTGCTTTTTAGAAAGCACATTAGGAACTTGGTTAGAAAGATGTCTCTCCATAACTACAAGAAAAATTGTGCAGGGTAGGGATAATGGCAAAGCATCCTTCTTCCCCTCTGCCCAAAAATCACAGTTATTAATAGCACACTCACTGAAGGACCTAACAGCATCTCTACCCACAGTAAGTTACACCAGTACTTTTCCAGCCCCCCACAAAGAAAGCTGTATTAAAACACTAAGAGCAGACGAAAGCATTAAAAGGCCTCTTGCTCACCTTTTCTCCTCTTTCTTACCCATCACGCAGACTCTTGAGGATGGGACTGAGAGTACTCCAGATCTGACAATGCCCTAGTTCAACATGAACTCTGGAAATGGCAAGTGACAGCTCCTCACGAACACTCAAAAGCCAACTGGATCCTTGCAGGCCACACACATTTAAACCAGGCAGACTTCTCTTGTATTTCAGAGTGGTTTTATTTAAGTTTGTTGCTCACTTGAGAAGTCTGTATAGGCTATAACTGCATTTTATGTATCTTGTTTGTGTCTTCATGTGACCAGCCAGTAACTTAAACAACAAGCAACTAACATAAATCGGTATTTTGAGCAAGAACAGGGAGAAAAGAATAAAGTGAGAGATGCCATCTGCAATTACCTCATGTTTGGTCTTTAGACAGGCAGACAGAGGTGGTTTAGTTACTGAGATGCATCTGCACCATGGCCAGAGGAGCTGAGCAGAAAGCAGAGTGAGTGCTTCCTTTGGCTGCACAGGAAGATATGCCAAAGGGTCAGGTTTCCTACTCATTTCCAGGATAAACAAGCTGTCACTCAGGAACACCAATGTAAGGAAACACAGTAAGCCAAAGAGGCCTGAACTTTTCTTTTTAGCAAGCTGAATGGTAGCAATAGCCTGGCCAGCAGAAAGAGGGTGGTGACCAACCTCCTGTACTCAGCACTGGTGAGGTCACACCTCAAATACTGGTTCAGCTTTGAGCCCCTCATTGCAAGAAAGTCACTGAGGAGCTGGTGAAGGGTCTGCACAACTTTCCTGAGGAGCTGAGGGTGCTGGGGGCATTAAGCCTGGAGAAAAAAAAGCTCAGAGTGACCTTAGCACTCTCTACTCCCTCAAAAGAGGCTGTAGTGAGGGGGGGCGGTGATCTCTTCTCCCAGGGAGCAGGAGACATGATGAGAAGAAATGGCCTCAAATGGTGCCAGGGAAGGTTTAGATTGGATATTAGGAAACATTTCTTCATGGGAAGGGTGGTCAGACATTGGGACAGGCCGGCCCAAGATGTGGTAGAATCACCATACCTGGAAGTGTTAAAAAAATAAGTGGCTGTGGCACTTGGGGACATGGTGTTAGTGGTGACTACAGCAGCCCCAGGCTCAACGTTGAACTATGATCTTAGATATATTTTCCAACCTTAACAATTCTATGAAGTTTCCAACCAAAAGTGATCTTTTAGCCCAATCTCAGTTCACATTCAGATTCCCATTTCTCTTTCAGCTCCTGCAGCTAAGAGAGTCTTCCCAGTCAGCTTTTCCAGCACTGAACTCCAGAATTCTGCATTTCATTCCAAAAAATAAAGGGCAGTACAGAGAGACTGTAGGTTTCTTAGAAAAACTGCCTTCTCTAGATCACACAGTTTGCAAAACTGATACAGGAACTACCTGCAGACAATTCCCTGGAGCATTTCAGTTTCTTCTCCTCCCTTCTTAACTGTTCTTAACCTGGTAGGGTCCCTGACACACACAGAATTAACACCCAGATAAAGTTAATCAAAATAGGAAAAAAGTTCTACACAAGGCACAGCTAAAGAAAATTGAAACAAAACAAAGGGCAAATCACATTTTGCATGTCTTCACTTTACCTCCACTGAAGGAAGAGATTTTTCTAACACAGTTACAACAAAAATAGTTCTTATCAGGGTCCCTGCTGCTCAGCACGTAGAGAAGCAGGCCTGGGTTGCCATATCCCTTTCCTGCAATTAACCCGTAATAACTGATACAATACTTAAGTCCATACATTTCAAAGCCCCATACCTACTGCCACAACTCCTGAGTCTCTGCCAGGCATCATTGCTGCTGCTACACATAAATCCTTTGTTAAGGCAACAGCTCAAAGTGCATTAATTCTGCCAACAGGACAGTGCCAGTAACTGCCTCCTCCCCTCTCCCCACTGCCTCTTCAAGCCTGCTTCAATAGCACAGCTGAGTCTTAACTCACAGGGGCTCTCCCACTCCTTCCCATTTCCAGCACCATGCAGCACCACGCTACCTTTCCTGCTAATTTTGCCACATATCCAATGCTGCCTAGAGTCAAGTCAGCTACTGAAGCCAAACGAGTAGAAAAAGCAATCCATACAAGCAGTTTCCTACAAACTTTATCACCTCAAATAGCAATCCAAGGAGCACTAGAACTGAAGACAAACAAACAGCGGAGCCATGCAGTTTCCTCTGCAGGGCACAGTTCAGCTGTACTGCTGAACAGTCCAGGGCTGCTGCCCTCTGTGCTGGCACTGCTGTCCCAGGTCCAGCCCCAATTTATCTTGAACACCAAGTGATGTGCTCTGCACTCTAGAGCCTCTGAAACAGCTGCACCAGCACTGCTGAGGGGGAGGCACAAACTGCTTCGCTGGGCACTGCTGCCAAAAGAAAAGTTCAGCTCTGTGACTACAACCTAGTTCAGCTGGAAAATTTCTCCAGACTCCCAAAACTCACAAGTACAGTTAAGAAGCATATTCATGTAGGAACTGACTTAGTGATATGTCATAACACTGCAAAGATGGATAGACAACTGGGCTGTAACTGGATCTGACTGTGTCTTGCCAAAGATTTGTCTCTATCTGAAAGTCCAGATTTAGGCTGGGGTAGCCAACACATTTGTTAACCTTCACTTAAGAACAAGGTTTCCTTCCCTTACAAATGGAGGTTACCACAGGTTTCAGTTTGTCAGTGTTACAGGCCAGGATGTGTCTGCCTGGTGGGAAGCCCTTGAGTTTGGCACAGTCCTTCCTGCACTAGAGGAATATTCCCTTGAACACAGTACTGAATACCCTGCACCTGCTGAGAGCTGTGCCTACTACAGAGTAGATTAGAAAAACACTGATTTCAAAATCACTAGTTTAGTTGTCCCAAGGACATTATAACAAACACTTCAGTGGCTCAGTTATATACAAGCACCTTCCTATGTTCAAAGGGCTCAAGACTCACTCACTTACCTAAGGATTTTTAACATCATTCCTGACTCTTGTTACCATGGATCATCAGCCACTGCTACAAAACAAGTCTCAACGACTGGAGCATTTTTGATTTTTAAACCCATTTTCCTGGGACAGGAAATGCCACTGCCATGTGTACATTGCTGAGTGCTGGCCACTCAAGCCTAGAGGTATAGAATTGAAAGAAACCAGCAATCTCAGATGTAAGGCAAGCCACACTTATCATCCTGACAAGAACATACACAGAGGGGGTTGCTTGCTGCTTCTCTTTATATCAAGTTCTCAAACTTGTCTAAATACATCTGGACAATCTAACTGCTTTTCTGCAGCATTACCATATGTTGCAACCACAATGGTTTAATATACATCTTTCACTTGGGTGCAGAAGAAAAAGGGAAAAACAACTCTACAAAGTCTGTGTGTTTCAGCACTCCCCTCCAACCAACAGTGCAGCCTCTGTAGATCACATCTAATGTCCTCATTTGGTGGATCCATAAAATCTTTCCTTACAGTATAGAGAGTAAACTCTGGAGAGAGAAGCCTAGGATTAGAAGACGAACTGAAACAGAGAAAGGTAATAGTGTGTTCCTCTTCTAAGCTCACAAAAGCTTAACCTAGTCCTAATGTACCACAGAAATAAGTCAACAAGAGATTAGACTGAAGAACAGCTCAGTTTGACATTTGATTAATGACACAGTGATATATCTACAACTCGAAGTGCTTAGAACAAGACTCTAAGAATAATATTCAGCCTTGCACAAGTCAACTTCCAACCTCTTGAAATGCACCAAAATTACATTTCAAGGGTCTTCTCAAAAAAGCAGGTTTCTCATAGCACCTGAAGGTTCTACAAGCAATTAATCACATTTGCTATCTAAATGTTCACAGTAGATAGAGTATTCATTTTTCTATTGAAAAAATTAGGCTTAAAAGCAAAAGCTGCGTTTCTTAATGTTTGTACCAGCATTATTTTATTTTGAAAGGCTTTTTGCCTTTTAAATCTCAGCATATAACATGCAGGTCTTCAGTAGCTTTAGAAAATACCCCACTTCTGTGTCCTAACCCTCAAAATCATTACTTACTGCACTTTTCCAAACAATTTATTAGGAACAAGACTGACATACCAGCAGTTAGAGAGATTGCCTTTTAAGAATTTTGAACTGCATTCCCTTCCTATCCTAATGACAAGCTTAAGACTTTGCTCCATGAAAGGTAAGTGTTAGCTGCTTTGAGGGCAGCTTCAAGGCAATGTTTAAAATCCTAACGAACACAGTTCCTAAGTTCAGGATTACAAAGTATTTAAGAAACTTAATTCTCTTAAAACCAAGATAACTTCTTGCTTCAAGAAAGTGATTATATCAAGAATCTTAACCTCCTTTTCTACAGCAGTCATTTTCACTACTATTTTATGTCTAAGCAATACATTAAAGGAGGCCAAGCTTCTGTCTCCATGCCTAGGAGTTCACATACTCCAAGTGACTTCTCCTCCCTGAAATCAGGACTGCGATGATTCCCATATTAGGCAAAGGACTGACAGATTGAACCTTCTATTTCCCAAAAGTTTACAGTTCCCCAAGTAGATCACGCCACATGGACCAAGGCAAATGAACACCTACAAGTAAAAGGCAGAAGACCTTTTCTTTCATGCAGAAGGGGTCGAGGAGGGAAACAAGACAGCAAGTTTGCAGTAGTATCACAGGACTGGGTTTAAAGAGACAGCTAAAATAACTGCACTTATTCCTCCACTCAGCAGTACCACCCTGCTGGAGGAGATAAGAGGTGAGAACAACTTTTCCAAGTATGCACAACATAGGGAAAGCAGTCCTAACACGTCAGTACAAGCAGTTGACATATGTTCTCCAACAAGTTCCGGTAATTTTCAATCCAAGTGAAATAATAAAAAAGCCACCTTGTTATCCTGGAACCATTACCCAACAGATTGCTCAAAACGACTTTCCAAATATTTTACTGAGACCAATAAGAACGTGTAAATTCAACATGCTTATCTCTGAGGTGACAGTGGGAAAATAAATGCACTATAACTTGACACTAACTACAAACTGGAACTCGATTCTGATGTCACTGGAGCAACAACTGCGTAAGAGCAAATTAAGTTCTACTCTCAAATACCAGTTAATGGACATTGCATTCTACACTCCATGTCTACCATCTGGACTACATCTTATCAGTTCAAGTCTTCAGAACTTTGGCTTCTGTTCCAGTCGTTTAGGAGCAACCTGCCATGACCTCAGTAGCAAACCCCAACTTGCCAGGCAAAAACCACCAATATATAGGGCTGAAAATCCAATTACCATTTGCTTATCATCTGCACTGAGAATACATTTAGAACATTTAGGGAAAAAAGAAACTACATGAGTTATTTCCCCTCCTAGTAAAGCATATCGGAATAATCCTCATACAGTGTATAGAGGCCAAATAGCCAAGCTATGAACAGAAAATCCTTCCCCAAAGACACTTTATGCAGCCTTAGACTTTTGCCAGCTCTCACCCCTATTCCTCCACAGACAAGAGCAGGGCCACTCTTGTAAAATAAGCTGGTTTTCCATAAATCATTTCTGCAAAGGCCCAAATGGACTTCTCTTTCACCCTATACTTGGTATCCTATAGGTCCAGCTCTTAAGTTCATCAAGTGGGCATCAAACAGGAATTCCAATATCCAGCTTACCTGCATTTACTCAGGTAATTTCTGGACTGCTTTTGATGCTCAGTAGTGCCATCTTTGGTGGCAAGCATTCTACTCTAAGTTTTTCCAACCATAAAGAGAAGCCAGCTACTAACCATAGTAAAATTAGCATAGTAAAATTAGCTTTTCTTTCTTTTCATGTTTAATGAAAGGAGATACTTATTTAGCTTCAAAGATCACATTTAGCATAAAAACCTAGTACTCTCACACTGAAATTAGACATAAACCAGCCTTGTTACTTCAAGGAGTAACATCCCTGTGGAGCTGGAATTCTCAGTGACAGATTCCAGACAAACTGAATAGATAACTTTAGGAGGTTGCTCACATGCTCACACATCCTGTGGAGACAATTATGGCACTGGAACAGGGATGTGGGCTCCCTCCCAAACAAAAAGGGGACAGGGAGCTCCTTGCTTTGCAGCAGAGCAAGAGCTCCAGCTAAACACCAGCTTGGGGAGTTGAAGGAAGGAACTTCAAAAGTTCATCCAACTTTTATACTCAGAGTGTTTCTAAAAGCTTGGCAAGCACATGAAATCTTGCTCTCCTGGAAATGAACACTACACAGAATAGATTATTTCAGAAACAAACAGAAGCTGAAGGTCAGGCAAGTTAGTTACCAGTGCTCTCACAACACAAGTTCCTATTATGTATTAAATTGCTCCTAGAAATGCCTTGATTATAATCCTTATCCTAGAAGACATCACTTATTTCTTATCAGTCATTTCTTTGTAGCTAACAGGAACAACAGACATCAATCCGAGCCATGTTTTCACATATCTAAAACTTGCTCATTTGCTTGTTCAGATCTTTCAGACACAAATCCCAACCCCAGAAATGTATTCACGTAAATCAACTCCCTACACAGCACCCCTACCTTAAATCAGCTACAGGATGAGACAATAATTCTTTGTATCATATCAAGAACAACCTTCCAAAACCAAGGAGAGCTACTTCTATCTTTCCTCCAGGACATCTCAGGAAGTTTAGGTTGCTGAAAATGTTTTTTAAAAAGAAACCCAGTCAAGCTTCAGCAAAAATAAAGCCTAAAGCACCATCATATATAAGGATTTCTGAAATTTTTCAGTTGTTGACCAATGACAAATACAGCACATCAGCCTGTGCAGAAACTTAGAAAAAAAATTTTTATGCCTTGTTCACCTTAGTTGAGGTAAAAGACAAAACCTAAAATACTAACAACTGGTATACTAAGTTTAAGAAGTAAATGCAGTCTTTTGCAAAAAGTTGAAAAAATGCACTCAGGCAGCTCACAGATCACACTGTAGGCAGAGCATGCAGCAACAGTAGAAAGAGAAGTAAATTTTTTAAAAAGTCAACAACTCAGCCTGATTTTAAAGTTTAAAACTTCCCATTCAAACACTGCCATGAATATCAAAAATCATCCCAGGGATGGGGTCTGTTCATAACCACAATACAAGAACAAAAGCAACTTCAAACCTAACTTATGTAAGGTGACATTTGCGCGAAATCTGGCAGTTTTCCTCATGAATGTCCTTGAAACTCCCATGGACTGTGATAAGATATAAAACAGTCTACAAACAGCAGGCACAAAGTTAAAAGTACTTTTATTTAGTGCTGAAGCGAAGCCTGCGATCGCACTGGCGACCAACACCAGTGTGATTCACTACCAAACAACAAGGACACAAAATTTACACCTGCACTTTCATCTGCTTATTACATCTGGTTTGGAGGTTGGGTAAAGTCAAACTTGTTGAGGATGTGACGCTGCCAGCAGAATAAAAGTGCTCTTCTATTGCTCTGGAGGAAAATCCCCAGCCTTTCTCTCCCCAACAGACCTGCTCCTGTGCAGGCTGGCCAGCACGAGATAGTGTCTCTATTTTATTAGGGCAGGAAGAGAAATCAATCCCTCATCTCTCCCAGCTCCTCGCTCCACTCAGTGCTGCTCTATTAGTATAGTCAGTAAAAAATACTAATGACTGATATTTATGCAAACCACAGGGACTGCATTTGACACGAGGCACCTAAGAAGTATCAGGACTCTTGTAAAACGTGGCTCAAGCGCTCCTGTGCATCCAACATGAACAAGAGCTGCCTGGCCTCCTAAACCAGGACAGACTGACATGCTTAAAGCAATGCTTTTACAAGAATTCACCTAAAACTGTTCTGTGCTAGAACTATTTCAGAAAAGTCTTTAAGTTGCAGGCAAGCGAATGTGAAAAGGAAAGAATACAGCCTTCCTCAACTCCCCTCCCTGCTTTCAAAATAATTTCAGCTAGAAAAACAAAGAGCTATTGCTATTATTTGAGGAGGTGCTGTAACATGATTATTGATTTTAGGGTAAGCTAGAACACAACAGCTGTTAAGCAACACTCAGTAATAGTGCAGGAGGAGTTACAGGCCTCTCCTGTTACACTGCTGCTCCTGTAACTCTTCCAGACTAACACTCTGCTTTAATTCTCTCCACAGAAAGCTCTTCTGCAAGCAGGCACAGAACACAGTTGCACACACAGACCCTATCACCTGAGGTGTTCCATGACTAAAGTTCAGAGGCAACTAAGAGTGACATGTGCAAGTTTCCACTGTTAATGATGACACTGCTAATTAAAGGCCATTTATTACCGGTGTGCTGGCACTTTTATGACCTTAAGAAAACTACGCAAAAATCTAAAGCCTTGAGATTACTAAATGACACAGTGGCAAAACACAGAAAACTGAAATTGAACCAAATTGAGCAGTGCTGTGAGGGACAGAAACCAGTCCTTGAGCAGTAAAGTAGTATCATATCCTCAATTTCAATCTCTGGGCTCTTTTAAATTATTCAAATCGCAATGCTGCCAAACACAATCAAACTCTTCCGGATGCTCAGAAGCACTGCCTTTTCCTCCCTGTAAATCAGGCCAGGTGAGCTGTTACTCTGTATCTCCCAGTTAACAGTGCAGCTGTATTTCCCTATCTCTAGCTGGCTTGCAAATAAAGCGATTGAAAACCATCGCGGCACACAGCATCTGCTAGGTTTTGTTTAATTGTGCCCAGTCCAATCGTTCTGCTTCCAAATTAAGTGAGAGTTACACAACAAAGATGTTAAAATAGTTCAGTGCTCCAGTGCAGTGCTAAAAACCTCACATGATCCAACTGAGCGCTCGAGTCAGTACAACCCTCCCAAGTCCCGGGTGCCCCCTCGCCAAGCGCACGGCAGGGAGACGGCTACGAGCTTCCAAGCCGTTCCTGAGAAATAACCATACTTTAAAAAACACACTGCGCAGACTCCAGCACACCCGAGGCTAAACACCCAGCCAAAGCCATGTCCCATCCCCACCAGGGGATAGGTTACAGGCAAGAGCGGCGCTGACAGCGGAGAGCAGCAGCTCCATGTGGGGGCCGGGCCGACTCGGATCAGTCACCTCCTTCCCCGAGCTGCCCGGGGCTGCTCCCTCCGCAAGCGGACGCGGCCCCGGGAAACTCGGCGCCCTCCGGGCTACCTGGCTCGGGTCCTGGCACTGTGCAAGGCC
>JAHLSL010000044.1:13811490-13855143 GCA_025920805.1 Petroica traversi | reverse complement strand
ATAGATATAGATATAGATATAGATATAGATATAGATATAGATATAGATATAGATATAGATATAGATATAGATATAGATATAGATATAGATATAGATATAGATATAGATATAGATATAGATAGATATAGATACAGATACACACACACACACACACAGAGACCAAACATGCACACAGGCCCAGCTGCCCGGCCCCCGGGCTGAGGAGGCCCCCAGGCCACACAAACTCCGCGCGTCCTTCAGGGGTCCCGCACTCGGCTCATGCCGAGCACACAGCCGGACTGGCTCCGCTGTGTGCTGGTGTCCTCCTCCTCCCTCACCCTGCTGCGGCCTCGCGTCCCATTGCCACCTCTGCCGGGCCCTGGGGACCGCCAGGAGAGCCAGCGCACCGCTCTGCGTTTCCAGCCCAACTCCAGCTCCCCGCTGCTGCTGAACTCGGGCTGGAAACACGCAGGAGGACAGATCTCAGTCAGAACAAGCCGCACAAGTTCACAAGGAGCCTGACATTCCTGCTGTTTCTGGGGTTTGCAAGAGTCTTGTTACTCTCAAACCAAACTGGCTTTGCTTCATCCTTTTTAAAGGCCAGCTCTGAAAGCGAGCTGCCCTTATGTTTTTAAGTCTGCGAGGTTTCCTATTGCTAAAGGTTGTGTAAACCTTGACAGGCAAATTGGTCAGTGTGACCTTGTCACTTGCTAGAAGAACACAATGTCCAATAAATCATCATGTGAAGTGAGCAACGCGTTTGCAAAACCCCACCTCAGCGTGGCAATGCTCTCTGTAGAAACCATTTTTTCCAGTCTTTAGCTGTCTGCTGGAGAGACAGCTTGTGAGTGACAGCAATCTTAAAAGCAGAGTTTGGTTCTACCAAAACAGAAGTGGAGGGAAAGCTCCGAAGAGATTTTTCAAAATAAAAACAGACTAACTATCACGGAAGGACCTAAAACTGCTTTCCAAACCTTGCTTTCCACCCTTTACTATCTAAGTAGCACATAAGGGGTTCATGACACCTCCTGCTGTGCTTACACTGGCAGTGTCAGAAAGTTTAACACCTACAACACATGAGAAAGAAATTAAAATTTCTAAAAGATGCTTTAATCACAGCAAGTATGAAACTGCAGAAGGATTCAACGATCAAACTATTATATATTCAATTCTAGTTATGACACTCAGATTAATAAAATATGTAGTTCTGTAAAAGAACTTTATTATTCTAGTTTCACATCAGTATAAATGGAAGCAGGATTCAACCCCTTTTTACAAAAGCATTCATCGGAATGCTAGGAAAAAAACCCAAAAATGTTGCCATTGGCCTTTTGCAGTTTAATATCCTCTGTTTATTTGGTGAAAATGAGCATGCCATTGCTTGTCCTTCTAACCTCATACCAAGCCAAGGAGTACTTTTCTTTCCATCAGAAACAAGGCAGAGCACACCCTGGACACAGAGGTATTTCAGAGATACTTCAGGCAATTGAAGTAAAACACACTGAAACCTAGAAACACTGTTAGCTGGGAAATTTAAGCTTCAGCAGCTCAATATGAAAACTAAACAAAAAAACAAAAAGGGAGGAAAAATGCCAGAATACTAAAGAAGTTTCCCAATTCTGCTGTTGGTAAACAGCCTTGTTCCTGGTCAGGTCTGGAACAGTTTACGCAGAGAGGAGTTTGAAATAGTGCATGTTCAGACAGATAGATTTCTACTCCACGCAACAGGATTTGCTGCTGCTGTAACGTGAGAGCAGAAGTCAAGAACTTGGAGGTCAGAAAGCTCAGCCTTAATTCTGTCCCCCTTATGTTTGCAGGAAGGAAGGAGACATTTTCTGAGCTGAGGATTTTGTGATCTACACGTCTTCTGGTTGCAAAGATCCCCATCTCCACCCGCGCCTCAGCCGCCCCTCAGAGCCAGGCCAGGAAAGGAGTTAGGATGGAAGCTGCTTAAGCTGGCTGTGGATTTGGCCTGGAAGGAGCTTGGGAACAACTGTGCAAATCGCAGGCAGGTTGCAGTGGGAAAGGATTGCGGGAGCAAAAGGGCATCTGACCTGCGTGTGCAGGCTGGGCCAGAAGTCCCTTCAGCCAAAAAGTCACAATTTTGTACTACAGGCAGCATCTTCTCCTGGATTTGGTCATACTGCTCTAAAAGCTCTGCTGTCCCAAGCTTGTCCCAAACCCATTTTGGGCCAGTCAACACCACCAGTGTCCCCCATGCAATGAGGCAAAGGCTGCTCAGCCATGCTGCTTGGAGAGCTGTCCCTTGCTGCAGCTGGAAGGGACACAGAGCCACCACAATGTCTCCTGGCCTTCAGGCATCACAGTATGACAGGGGACTGGCCAGTTCCTGACCATGCAGGCAGAGCACCCTCTGGACACTGGGAAAGGCTGAATCAGACTCAGGTTCTTTATCCCTTTCCATATAAAGTGTTTCTCAATCCCCATCAGCTAACCTGTGCAATGTAGTTAAATTTGTTTAAGGTGATCTGTGTGATGATAAATCCTTAAGCCAAACACCTACCTGAAGCGCTCCTGGGCTGGGGAACAGAGCCATGTCCCACCTTGGAAGGCTGAGAGTCCTGGGACGAGCTGGAGACACCTCCATTGGTGCTCCTGCGCTTTCGAACCTCTTTCTTCATCTGCTTCAGGCTGTCAAGTCCAAACGAGTGACCAGGTGATTCCCACTCCTTCTTCCAGACAGGGAGTCAGGAGCTGAGGACAGACAGCTGTGGGATAAGGGTGGCTCTTCTGAAACCCACCCTGTACACAGCAATAAGGCACGTCCAACCCTCTGGCTGCAGTTGCTAGGACCACCCAGGGCTTCCCAAGGAATAAGACTGGGAAAGCAAGGAGAGGTCAGCTCTGCAGTGATGAACCAGCACTGGCACTGGGAACAGCCAGGGCAGGCTGTGGTCAGCTGCCCTCCCACCAGACACCACCAAGGGAGCTGTGGCACTGAGGCAAGTCTGAGATGTCCTAACAGACTCCCACTGGGAAATCTGTCTGGATCTCAGGCTTGCCCCCCAGAGGCAAACTCGTGCCCTCCCAGGGTTTGGAAATGCCCTATAAGACACCTCCTCTTGCTTTTCTCTGAAAAACACCCAGGCTGCAGTACCACAGCCCTACTACTCATGGACTTCGTCTACTCACAGCTTCCCACCTCGTCCGGCTGGAGCGCTCCTCCCTCTGCTCCGTGCCAGCAGGCGCTGGAGGATGTGCTGCTCCCCGAGCCCCTGCCCACTCTGTGGCTGGATCCTCCCTTTGGCTCCCTCTTCCCGGCACCTATTCCTGTACTCTGCCCACATGCAGGAACACGCTGCTCGGTCCTGCCCCAGCTGGTTGATGTTTGCCTCGCCACCTCGGCAAAGATCTCAGCCCCGTAAACAGGCAATCTTGGTTTCCTATGCATTTTATTTTTCTGGTGGTCGCTGTTTCCCAAGGGCATCTCAGATTCAGGGCTGCCTTCATTTGTCACACAGGTGATCTGAAAGTTGCTGTGCGTCACTGGAGGGTGCTCAGCACAGCCCCGAGCTTGTAGCTACTTGTGTGTGTTTGCTTAACCCGGGGCTCATCCAAGCAGAGCCAAGGTGAGACACGGCATGAATCCAAGCGTGCTTCTTCTGCAGAGAGCTCCAAGAAAGCAGGGACATTTGGAAGCGTGAAACAAATTGGGAAGGAGGGGAAAAAAACATTTTTCTAAATCTCCTGCACCTGAAGCTGTCCCACAGGCTGAGACGAGATGTCTTTTTTGGTGACTGCAGGACACGTGCTCGAGAGAGGGAAAGCAGCCCCTCCCATACCACTAATTTATAGCAAGCTGAGTGGGAAACGTGTCGTTCTCCCCTGGTGTTGACCCAGGAGCTGGTCCTCTGGGGAAAAAGGCGGAAATAACATTGAATTTTAGCTGTGAGAGCAGCTCAGAGCAAGTTGCTAGGCGCCAGCTGCAAGAATCGCCTGCAGGTGCTCTTGCAGGAGAGGATGGGCCGGTTGATTTGGCTCTCCCGGTGCAGCCAGAGTGCCAAATACCTTTGAAACGGGCGTAATCCGTTCTCAGCCTGAAGGAGCTATTGCACAATCTTCCCAGGATTAAGGGTTTAAATCGAGGGACTGTGTCACAGCCGGGGAAAGGGCAATGGGCAGGCTCAGAAGCCACGCTAGCCTGTGTGGCTCTCTGGGGTGGTGGGACACAGCCTGCCCGGGGAGATGACAGTCTTGCAGGGGCACATGGAAGCCATCTCCCTTGTCCTGCCCTGTCTACATCTTATCAGGATGATTGAAGTCTTCAAAGGATGAAATGGCTGAGTGGTTTTCTTCTGCTCCTGGAAGTGAAGCTCCGTAGCTAGCTGAAGTTTTAATTTGTAAGCGTTTGCTCAAGCAGAGTCCTATCATTTCAGTCTATATAAACACAGAGAGATTTCCATCTCACTCTGATGCAACAGCACAAGACGAAGCTGTTCTTATAGTCTGGGTTAGATGCTGGCTGCTGTGAAGGCTGCAGTGCTGCTTGGAGTGCCAGTATGCCTGCCAGCCCCAGGGCTGCCCCACTGCAGAGATGCCCCTCTCTACAGCCAGCACGTTGCTTCCAGCCTCACCTGGAGGCCAGCTCTGCTTACCCACCTGCTGCCTGCTCTGCATCTCTAAAAATGAGAAGCACCTCTCAGATTTGGATCCCCTTGGTGTCATTTCCCAATGACCCTTTAGGCCATCAAGGCCACCACAGAGAAAGAGCTTTCCCACACCCCAGGACTCTGTCTTCCAAACCTCTCATCCTAGAAAAAGAGGAATTGCTTCAGCTATCACTGTGACACCCATCAAACGTCTTGCAGAGATAATCACACCAGCCCCTGAAGTCACACAGCCTCCCTCCAGGAGCTGTGTCTGCTTTCCTGGTACAACCAGCAAGGCTCAAGGGAGGAGTCCCCACATGATCAGTGACTGTGCTTCAGCCCCTACCACCAGTGCTTTGTCTGCATGGTGCAGAAGGCAAAAATCAGGCTTCCAGGGGCAATTTGGGATGGAAAGTTCTCCACCAGCAGAGAGGCCTTAGTGACAGCTCAGAGTCTCACCAGGAAAAACGCTGCGTAGACATTTCATTCTTTAATGTAATAAAACCAGACTGATTTATCTCAGCGTGCTGCAGCTATTTACCAGCAAACACTCCTATCAGCCCTGGCTGTGGGTTTTAGAAGAGGATATTTGTCCTTGCAGCAAAGCTGATCTCTCATACCACAAGCCAGCTCCTCCCACGTGGGGCAAAGCATTGCCCTGTGATCCTGATTTGAGGGAAGCAGTGCAGCTTTATACCTGGGGAGGGTGTTTGGAATTGAGCCCTGTGCAGGCAGACCTGGCTCCTGACTGCATGTGAGGTTGAGTGGGATTACCCTGGAATACTAAAGTGTGCTAATTACACAGCAGAGTTTATTTGCATCCTTTGCAGCTACATGACTGGCTTGCTGGGTGAGACTTACAGGTCCTCATGAGGAGGTAGGTGGTTTATTCCCAGGATTTCACATGCTTGTTTTCCGTGCAAGTCCGGACTGGCTGCATAGAGATGAGCTATGCTTAAGAGAATTCTGCTGAATTCCCACAGCAGAATCTGACTTGCAGCTCTCATTGTCCTTTTTTGGAAGGCAAATCCCTCCTGCACAGGGTCAGGCACACACCCTTGGATTAGGCTCTGTCAGGACAGGATGGGCTTGAATGTAATTAAGACACGTGGTCACAGCTCACTATACCCAGCTCTGGAGAAGTTTTGGACCAGCACAGGCTGCCTTGCCAAGGATTTGGGTACCTCAAAACCACGATAGCTGCCAGCTTGCCAGGAGCTGGCATGAGACCCAGTGAAAAGCTAGGTGAGGTGGGGACCTGAGCTTCCCCTAGCAGCACCTTCAGGGCTGGGATCCCTCCTGTGCTTCCAGTCAGGCCTGGATCTGGATTGTGATCCTTAACACACCAATGAAACTGTCTGGATCCATCTCAGGTGTTGAAGCAAAGTCTGGGCCTGAGTCTAGACATGAAGGGCAAGACCAGGTCTGTGGTCTGTGTTTGTAGGTTCAGTCTGGCTCCTGAGCCAAGTTAAGGACACAAAGTACAATGTGCCATTTAATCTGGCTGGATTAATGTGTGGATTTAATTAGATTTTGCCCCTTCTCAGTAAAGTCTAGAACATGCTGTTGAAAAATTGTATTTAATCTTCCTCCAAGACTTTTTGCATACATTTGAGCAGGGAACTTGCAGCACAGGGCAATTGCAATGGAATGAGAAACCAAGCTTTAGCAAAATCCAGAAACTGGGGCTGGTATCAGCATCCTGTTATCTTTGGATTTGTGTCAATCTGATTCAGAGGCTGTCCTGCCCCCTCTCCTCCAGGAAGACTGTGCAATGGATTTAGGTCCTGTCCTGTATGATCACTCCATGGTAGCTCTCTCTGTGCACCCAGTCAGTCACAAAAAAGCACAGTATTGCACTGGCTATGATCACACTTAGGTAGTTTGACAAAAAAGGCTCCAGGGACTCATCACAAGAAAAAACATAAAATTGTTTGGAAATATTAATCAGGGGGATATCACCTGTTTTGTTCCTCTCAAGTAATGTTAACTTGCAAGAAATAGAGAAATACTGAGAGGAGGAGAGGGAGACAGCAAGCTTGGCTGTAGCAGAGGGCTGGCAACCAAAAGGCAAATTCATTTGAGAGCCAGGGATTAAGATCCAATCATTTGACCTCAGATTAAAAAGTGGATGAGCACAACAAAGAATAGCTTAAAACATTTGGGAAAGTGTAAAGGAAAATCAAGTGGGATTAAATAACAAAACAGCTGCATTAAGCCAGATTGCCTCCCTGATCACAGGCGGCAAAACCAAGTAAGGGATACCTCAAGCTTCCTCATCCAGTCATCCCCGAGCATTTCTATTTCACAGCCACCCTCTGAGTTAAATCAAAAGGAACTCGCCCTGCCCTACACCAGTTTGTTGCTCGCATTGAGCTGCTCTCCCTCACCCTCTGGGGAGCCCAGCCACCTGCCAAAACCCCTTATTAGGAAGAAATTACCCAGCCAGAAGTAGGCTAGCTAGCTGTAAATGCATGCTGGAGGACAGGAATCCCAGGGCAGGGATGCTCAGGCTCTGAGTGGAGTGTGGCTCCTTCCCAGCTTTGCTTTGTGAGCTTTCCCTGCCAGCCTGGTTTCTTTTCCTGGACATGGTCTATGTCTCCTAGGGAGAAACATCCAGCTCCCTTGAGTGACTTGCAGCCAACACAGGTCATCAGCAGCCATTCCCTGATGTCCTCCCAGTGCCCAGTTTGGCTGCTTTCTCCTGCAGAACCTGTGAAATCATTAGCACAGGGCTGTTAAATGGGTGTCAGTCCCAGGTGGGCAGCACAACCCAGCAGTGGCCTGGCCCAACCCCAGCCTGGCAGCACTGCAGGTTTGGGAAGAGCAGAGAGCAGCCATGGACTGGGGGCACAGAGCTGTGCTGGATGGATGCTGGGTGTCCACCTTACCCAGATCCAGTGGAGAACCAGTGTTCATGTGACAGGCACAGTTCCTGTGGCTTCAAGCCTCAGCATCCCACAGACAAACACCAGTCTTTCAACACTGTGGCCAAAGCCACCTCACCACAGTGACCATCCTACCAGCAGGCTGTGTCCTTGTGAGTGCCTTTCAGTGTCACTGAAAATTCCTTGCAATGAGGAACCCCAAGGCTGGGGAGGGTCTGAGCTTGGGACTGCCCAGAAATGTGTTACTGCTTTTCCTTCTTCTCCTTCTAGTCTGGTGGACGGTGATCCTGTTTTTCCAGCAGCCCCACTGCCAGCTGCAGTGGCCTGGCAGGCAGAGTGACCCTAAGTGATTATTTAACAGCGGATTGTATAACAGAGCAGGGCAGACATTACATTTCTGTCTCTGACCTCAGCCCTGGGACATCTCCCACCCATAAAACTTCCAGTCTAATCTTTCAGACCTCAGAGGAGCAGCCTTAGGCATCTGACACCATCCTTCAGAGAGGAGGGATCAGTGGGAACCAGGTAGCTCTGGGCAGGAATGGGCTGCCCACCACATCTCTGTCCCACAGAAGGGAAAAGAGGAAGGAGCCTAATGCTCCACAAAGGCTCTGGTTTGGAGCCCAGATCCTGCTCAAGTGCCCACGATGACCCTGCAAAGTACTCTGCTCCCTGCTATCCACCTAAATGAAGCACTACACGACTCTCCATTCAGAGTGAACTGTGTCAGCAAGGTGAAGATGGGTGAGCTGGCCTTGGGCAGGGCAAGCCAGCTCCAACTGCTCCCCTGGGTTCCAGCCACATGGCCTCTGGAATCTGGGAGCAACTGAACCCCTTGGACCTACTCCATAAGGGGTGGACAGTGCCCAGGAGGCAGTGGAGAGGTGCCTGAACCCTGAATAGTCCAGAACTCAGGACATACCAGCCTTGTGCTGGTGATGTCCTCAAACTGTGTTGACTTCCATGGGGCTGAGAAGACAGTTCAAGGTGGTGACCTGAGCCCTCAGTGAACAGGAGAATGCTGCAGTTTTGCCAGGAGATGGGCATGAGCAGGCCTTACTTATCAGTGCTGGGCACATGCCAGGGGGCTCAGACCCCTCTCATTCAGAAATCCATCAAAACCAGCTCCTCCTGAAGCCTTATTGGAGCAGACACAACAAGGAGCTTGTTTCTGAGCTTGATTTCAGCACATCCTTGTTCCAAGCATTCCCTTTCAGCAGCACTTGCTGGGTGTGAACAGCCTCTCCAGCATGAGCATGGATCTGCTGGAAGCTGGACAGGACCAGCAGGGCCACTGGGCTGGTTGAAGTCAGGGAACATTGCCTACAGGGAGAGGTGGGGACGGCTGCCTTGATTAGTTGTGAAGGAGTGGAGGTTGGGCTGATTTAGTAGAAGTCTACAGTGACTTGGAGGGCTAGAGGGAAGGTGAAGCCAAAGTCTTTCCAGGAGGAAAGTCAGCCTGGCTGGTTCAGGGTGTTAGGAAAAGCTCCTTCCCCAGAAGGGTAGTGCAGCCCTGAGACACAGACCCAGAGCAGAAGGGGTTTCCATCCTTTCAGGTTTTGCAGCTTTAGCTGCTCTGACCCTGTTTTGGCAGAGCTGCTCCAAACATTGGCTGAATCTGAGACTACCACAGGCCCCTTCTCACCAGCACTTTCTTTGGGAGGCAATCCTACACCAAACTGAGCCAAAATCAGGCTCTGCCTTCAGCCATATATGCCAACTTCCAACTGCTCCTGTACAACTTACCAAGATACAACTGCTCAGGGGCACAGCAGACAAGAGAGGATTTCACAGCAGCCTAAGCTTAGGAGCACACAGTTTATCAACAGCCACAGCAAAAATAAGTCCAAAGGGCAAGATCAGAAAATCCTGTGTTTAAAATCTGTGGCTCTTTCCACAGCTGGGCCAGGAAGGCAGCTGCTGCAATGTGGGTCTAACAGTTTAACAGGGGGCTAGAGAAGTGTGACGGTCTCTGAAGAACAAGGTGCTGTGCCTGAGGTCTGTGTGTGCCAGCACTGGGAGAGGATGTGCAGCAAGGCACAGGGATGCTCCTGCAGAGCCTACACAGAGTCTGGAAACTGCTACCATGTCTGACCCTTCTGCACCCTTCAGCAGCAACCAACTCTCAGAGCTCACCTGAAACCATGTCTAATTAACTCCTTCGCAGGGAAGAAAAGAATAAGAAGGCACATTAATGTATTTTTAATAGGTTACATGAACAGTTAACTTCAAAGCTGCCTTGCAAACAGGTGACACAAGATGCTGGTGTTTCCACTGAGAGGTGAGCCAGGCCTTTCATGCAGAAAACATTTTGGCTGTCTCAAAGGCAAATTGTCCTCCCCTTGGAGGAGACAAATCTCAACTGGAAGCAGCAGCTTCCATTTGCTAGGAGTATTTTGATTTTTCAGAGCTAGTCTACTTCATTCACAGGCAATGGGGAACTGGATGGGAGCAGGTCCTTGGATCTTTAAAGCCTCCTGATCCTGCAGTGCTGCTGCTGGCAGGGACAGCCCTGCCTGGCCCTCACCCCCCTGGAGTGATGCAAGAGGTGCCTTTGCTCTTTGCCTCAGTAGGAAAGCAGAGCTGGCAGCAAACCCATGCAGGAGGCAGCGCAGGAGGCTGGGGGTGAAGGACCACAGCTCACTCACCACAAGGCAGGGTGGGTATCAGCTCTGGGCAAAGGGTTTGCCCAAGGAGTGTGCCCGAGGGCAACTGCTCCCTTATCACTCTCTCACATGGCTGTTTACCAGGCTGCTCCTCAAGGTCTGTCAGCTGGAGTTTCTACCCTGCTCAAAGGGCAGGAGCTCACAGTTGCTTTTGCTGTCTGATCACACAGATCCAGCAGCACTTTCACGCCCAAGGACAGCTAGCCATGCTGTAGGACAGAAGTGTTCCCCATGTCCCAAGGATCAGGGGTGTCCTGGCATGGAACAGGCTGAGATCCTGGGCCCCAGGTCTCTCCCAGCCAGGAGGACAAATACCATGGAGTTCACTGCCTGACACAGCTGTGTGCAGCTGCCCTGCATTTTTGGTCTACTCCTGTCCCCAGCAAGGCAGCAGGGATGGCACAGAGAGCCCGGAGTCTGGAGACAGAGGGCTGCCAAAAATGCCAAACCAAGGCTGTCTCTTCTCCCCACAAGGGTTACAAAATCCATGGCTAAGTTTAAACACTGAAGAGACCATGACCTCTGGCTCTAGGCTGACCCTTGGAAACACGTGCCCCAGCCTGAAAGAAGGGAGCATAAACAAAAGTAAAACCCAAAAAGAGCAAATCCAGAAGGAAAGCATGGCAGGAACAGCCCAGCTGAAGCCAAGAAGGGAGGGCAAAGGAACAGCTTTCCAACAGGCACTACTATGCAACTGTTGTATGACTGTTGCAACATTCCTGTTCTGAAACCCATCTAAAGCAATTTTTCTTACATGTAATGAGGATAGAAAACAAAAAGAAGGTGGAAAATTCCCAAAATAACCAGCGTGGTTAATGTGGTATCAAAACAACTGTTTTGTTCTGGGTAGAAGTGGACTGTCTCCAAGTTTGAAGCTGCCCTCATTCTCATTCTTTGTTGCCCCCACTCTCCCAGGAGTGAAGATAACACGAGGCAGTCCAGAGAACAGTGAGAATTTGACAGCACATGGCTGATAGGATCAAGACTTTGCCCAGCTCCTGCTTTGGCCCAAGGCAGCCTCTGCCAGTGTTATGGCTTCTCCTTCACCCACGGCTTCCTTCTGCAGCTCATCATTATGGGAAGATGTGCCCACAGCCTCTCCCTCCCACCCCAGTGTCCCTTTTGAACCTCCCACTTGTTTTGCCAATGTGTCAGTGGCAGCAGAGTCCCTGAAGATCCACACACACACACACCCTGTGATCTCAGCATCCTTCCAACCCAGCTCTCATCTCCTGCCTTGTGCGTGGCCAGAGGGGGTGTCTATACCTCGTGACCATCTGAAAACAGGCTCCTCCTCGAAAAAAGCCACCGAGAGCTCACCAGGTAGGCAGGGCTTGCTGCTCCCCGCGCGGGGGTGAGCTCCAGACAGAGCCCGCAGGGCATGGCTCAGGAGTGGCACCATCCAGCAGCCAGGCAGGAGCCAGGGAGACAGACATAGCCCCACCTCTGCCATTGTCTCCCTGATGCCCCCGCCGTGAGAAGTGGGACAAGCAGAGCCCAGAGGAAAATCAGGAAGAAAGGGAATGGGACTCAGTCCCACCCTCTCCAGGTAAACGTACAGGCTCTCTGCATCTCTTTAGGGAGCGCTTTGAGGCAGATGTCTCACCCCACGGGGGACCCTCTGAGCTCCATCTCTGCTGCTGTGGCAGTCACTTTTTCATGCCTTTCACTGCCTCATTGCATTTATTTAATTAACATTCCTCAAGAGTTGCGTTGCTCACATCTTTGGCTGTTGGATCCTTTTCCATTCTGTCCCCAGTGGAAGCAATCCCACTTGTCTTGCAAGATCTGTTCTTCCTCAGCCAGGCTGCCATTTATCCATTATTATTGAAGTATCAAAGGCATCTGCACATGTTCAGAAGCACACCAGCTCCCTTCAAGGAGGAGGGATGAAATATCACCTCTTGCCTGATAAACTGCTTACACAAGTGGAATCAAACCCAGGTTTCTGGATTATCCAGTGGGACTCTTTTGCAATGCTGCTCTTAGGAAAAGGGTTGCAGAGATGTTTTAGCTCACACCCCAGAGCTGGGAGGAGACTTCAGGAGAGATTCAGACATTGAGTTTTCTAGCTTGGATGCCTCTGGGTGATCCAGAGGAGATTCCAAGGTCAAGGATGGGTTTCTGCAGTAGCAACCTTACAGGCTGCCCTCTCCAAAGCACAGCTGTGGTCAGCCACGTGTGCTTGCTGCCCTTGGCTGTGCCCTACACAGTCTCTCTCCTCACTCACAGATAGCTCAGCAAATTCTGGAGTGGCCATTCTGGTGAATGAGAACCCAAACTCAAGCACCTGGGAGTCCTTCTGCACATCCTGGCAGGTCCTTGAGGGTGCTCCAGTGCAGAGGCTGCAGGACAGCATCCCATGACCTCAAACAGCCCTCGAACATGAACCGAAAGCCGTGCCAGATCTACTTCAGAGAGTTTGTCTAAGGTTTCACTGTCCCCAGTTCACAGAAGCCAACACACGCAGTCCCGGTGCTGAACTTGGAGCCAGGGGACCTGGATTTCTTGCTGCCACCTGCTGTCCCCTGCCAGCAGGACAGGCCCTGCCCTGCTCCCTGCAGCTCTGCCCCAGAGCCCCATCGGGGATCCAAAACCACAGTTGGGCCTGATTTTCTCCCCGGAGGACACTTAGCCCTGGGGAATAGTGGCCCACCTTGGC
Source organism: Petroica traversi (assembly GCA_025920805.1). Lineage (NCBI taxonomy): Eukaryota > Metazoa > Chordata > Aves > Passeriformes > Petroicidae > Petroica > Petroica traversi. The sequence continues at coordinate 13,842,338 of JAHLSL010000044.1, read as the reverse complement.
TGTCAGCCAGGACAGGCCCGCAAAGGGAGCTTCGTCTCTAATTCAGCCCATCACAGGGAGGAAAGGAAAGCAACAGCTGCAGGCATGGAAGAAATAATAATAATAATAACAGCAACAAGAGCAACATCATCATCTATGAATGCTACTTTGAGATAGTAAGTTTACTGCTTCAGCTGACAGAAAAGTAAATTGAGTGCATGCCAGGAAGCATTTCAGATGATTGGGTGTCAGGCCCAGAGATGCAAAGCAGGTAAAAGTCTGCAGAAACCTGACCCCAGCAGAGCTGCAGGTGCTTGGTCCTGAAGGACCCTGCCCTTTCCTCCATGGCAGCCTTCTGTATTTCAGATAAACGGGGCAATACAGGATTTTATCACCTGGGCTGTGCCTGGCACAAAGGGAATTTGGGACTACACATCATGGAACGCCATTTTTTCATAATTTTTAAAGAACATTGTATCATTTATTTATAGACAGAACTATAGGCTCTGAAAGGAACCAGGAGAGGGAGGAGAGGTAGAAGCTTGGTATGAAAGGTCTGCAGAGAAATTGTTGATAAATGTCTTTGTGGCAGTAGCTGCCTTACACTTCACTGTGCTCATCTCACTCTCACCAGGTTCCTGGCAGAAACTGGTACCCCCTGGCCTTACAAAAACAAGGCATGGGCAAGTTCTTCAGTGTCACCTCCACACAATGCACAGCCAGTCCAGCGACATTCCCCAGCAAAGTCTGGACTTGTGGGAGGACAAGGACAGGCACTTGGCCATGTACCTGTGAGGACCAATGCAATCCCCAAGGTCAAGCAAGCTGTATGGGCACGCTGCAGGGGCAAGCTGCTCCATTTCATTAGAAAACCAGGCAAAACTGGCAAGAAACAGAGAACTCAAAGATCCTGAGCCTTATGTGTTCATCATGTGCAAGCCAGGTGCCACAGAGCTACCTTGTTCCAAGCCCAAAGCTATCAAAATTGCATAAATCAAATCCATTTTGCAACAATCAATCTACCAGGCACCTGTGTGTAAACTCAACCAGCCTAGCTCTGAAAGCTTCTCTGCTTTACAGGCCAGCACCACAGATGTTGGTGTCTGTTCTGTGCTGCTGCCACAAGCAAGAGCCAAAGGCGTGCTCATGTTCCCCCTGCTCCTTTGCTCAGCTCCCCGTTCACAGGGCAGATAAGAACAGTATCTCCCAGGTGAACACAGCTCAGCCTCTCCACCCAGCCTTCCCTCAAGTCCCAACAGGGGAACTTGGTCTGGGCTTGGAAAGGACACAAAGCAAAATGCAGTTGTTATCAGCTTGGCCTCTGTGTTGCACAGTCCTGGGTACAAGGCTGATTCAGGGTTGTTGGCAGAGTGTTTGGCTAAAGGTAAACAGACTCCTCAGCAAACTGTAGGACAAGTGTGGACAAGTGTCTGAGCTCCCAGTGAAACCTGGAGCACTGGGCAATTTGTTTCTAGGGCTCTTCTGCCCTAAAAAGCCAGGGCAGAGTCCCACCCTCCTTGGCTCAGGAGCCAACCTCACAGCTGGCAGGCCTAAGCTCAAACCACACACAGAGCTCAAAGCAGGGACTCAAGTGAGTGACACTTTGGAATACTGATCTACAGAGTCTTTAAAAGGAACCAGGCTAATGCAAAGTACAGCCACTCACACAGTGACTGGGGAAATGGAGAATATCAGCATCCCAAGAGGACTAAAAGATAGAAGCAGCTTAAGTGCTTGCAAAATGGCTTAAGAGCAGCTTCACATGGAAAGTGACTGCTGCTTAAGCAGTTTAAAGCCGGGCCCCTCTCAAACATTGGTCAGCTATGAGCAGCTTAGAGCAGGAAGGGCTCCTGCCAAGGCTGCTGGGATGGCAGCAGGCCATGGGAGAGGAGCAAGTGTCCTCTTGGAGCACAGAGCCTCACCCCACACACATCCCGTAGTGAGCGAGTGCCACGCCGGCCTCGGAACCGCTCCATCCTCCTCCTGAAAGGAGCCTTGTCCTTGGCCGGATGTTCCCAGGAAAGGTCTACAAAGCAGAGTTCCTGGAAAGCTGAGTCTGCTTTCAGCAGTAAAATAAAATGGAGGCTGTGCTGGCAGTCTCAGGCCAGGAGCTACGACTCTTTTCTTCATGGTAGTTTCAAAGAGTAAGATTAGCTTCTGTTGTCCTCACATCCTTGAATATCCCTGCCCTATTTCTTGGGAATTTTCAAATGTGCATCAGTCAGAAGAACAAGCTTTGTGAGATAAAAAGGAAAACTTCCATTTCTTTTTCTTTTTTTTTTTTTGCAGTCATCAAAGGTGGGAGCACCGGAGGTAATGGCAGATTGAAGCAGCACTCAAACAATAACGATGTGTTATTGTCTATGGTGAAGAAAGCAAGAAGAGCAGGACCCCACTGCATTCAGCTGTGAACTTGGGGTCCATATGCTTGAAGATCTGGCAAAGTGTTATCACCTTATTTCTCTTCATGAGAGAAATCTGTTCTTCAGACTACTTCAGGTAGGGTTGTTTTTGTTAATATTATTATTACATGAAAGCTATACCCGCAAAACACAAGACTAGAGAGCATGTTACTTTGAAATAAATCAGTACCTCAGTCCTAGGCCGGAATCCTCCAGTTAGCTCTCGTTACTTCATGTCTAAAGGACACAAAAAGGAAGTTAGGGGCATAGAAAGGATCCTTATGAAGGCACAGACAAGTCTTTGCCCATACAGCAATAAAAAGATGGGAAAATGTCACAAAAATCTTGGGCAAGGGGAACATATCTAAGTGTAACTAAAATACTCCCATTTGAGCGCTATCCTCAGAACTCAGGAGTTTGTTTTGGATTTAAAGTGCACCCCAAGATGAGAGAACTAAAAGTTCAGTAAGTGGGATTCCCACCTTCAGCTACTGAAGTTTTAGGTTACTGTGGTTCAATCAGAAGTCATGCAGCAACTTCAACAAAAGATTACCAGGTCACTGTCTGACCAGGCTATTTCTCAGACACCTCTGAAGCCTTTTGACAGGATGCTTATCTAAAGCCCACTGATTTAATCTGGTTTAGCAGTTACAGTGCTGTGGTTAACAGAAGAGAAAATAGAAGCATAATCTAGACTACATGCAAATCGCTGCATCCCTGCCATTCACTTTTAAATGGCCAGAAGTTTGCACTTTGCTGAGAGAGAAAGCACCACCTAAATAAAAACTGTGCTTCCTGAAATATCCAAAGTCTACTGTATTAACAGCCTAAGAGAAAGAAAATTTAGGATTTTCACTAAGAAGCACTCTAGCAACTTCTGGAGGCTTGTTTGACTACTACCCACTTGAATTTTGAATGGAGCACAAACAATTTAATCTTTTTAGGAGCTCGAAGAAAGATGAAACCACAAATGGAAAGAAAATATGGCAAGAGAAAATAAACAGATAATGGCTTATATGAAATTAATTACATCCTGCATGGTGCTCCAACTGCCAACCTCAGCCATCCCCCATCCTACAATCCCATTCCAGTGTTTAATTCTAATGCTGCTATACTGCCCCTGCCAATTAGTTTTCCTGGATCCCAGATGCTTTGGAAAAGAGGGTTAATTCTCTTGCCATTGCTGCTGGCTTCCTGGCACATTCCTGCAGGACTCACTCCCTTGCATGAAGACCCACTCAGGCTGCAGCTGCTCCATGAACACCAGAGAAGGAAAAGTTAAATAAATCATGCCAGAAATTAAGACCACGCTTCAGCAGCTGCAACAGTGAGGAGAAAGAGCAGAGAACCCATCTGAATTCATGTAGGGCTCCAGCCCAGGGAGCTGCCTGGGAAAGGCCAGGACAGGAAGGCTTGGCACAGGACAGATAAAGCTTTCTGAACACAAGAAAAGGGACTGAGGTTACTTCCTTCAGAGAGCCATGGTCCAAGCACAGCACAAGTAATCTGGCTCATTAGGTTCCTCCACATCCTGTGGCAATTACAGTCCTTGGAGAAAGAAATCCTCTGTTTTTAACAGGGAAAGGCTACTATGCATTAGAGCAAATATTTTGCTTTTAACTTGATAATGCAGCTGCCTAGAAACAGATTGACTCTTTATCAAATCAGATGCTTTAGCAGCAGAACTTGGGGAGCTCATCATCCCACAACCCCTGAACAGCTACTTGGTTCAGGTTATTTTTATCTGACTGTGGTTCTAAGGAACCCAAATGGCATCCTAGAAACATCACATTATCACAGGAGTGAGCACATCTGATCACCCTCCCCACAAGTGTCCATATTAATGGTGCAACTGAGAAGACACTTAAATTTCACAACTAATTAGTCATGCAGCACACTTCTTTCTCTCTGACTGGTGAGAAATAAAAATATAGACATAAAGTAGATGTGAAACCCTGGAATGGCTAAAAAACCCACTGGTAGCTACAGATGCAGGAATGCAAGGTATTTTCAAAAAAAGGACACACACAAAAAAAAATCCCAAATACATTTAAACACATCCCTGAGATGAAAAAATAATCGAGCAAGAGTGTTCATGTTCCCAGACCTCAATGCATTATTTAACAGAAGACTGAATGTCTCCTGCTAAGCCACCAGCACAGTCAAACAAGTTCAGGAGCTGTTCACAAGAAAACACACAGCAGGAAAATGAGCAAGTTGCATTTAATTACAACAGAAGGGTTTCAGCCAGTAACAAGCCAGCTTGCCCCAAACATTATCCCTTACTAGAAGACAGATTTAGTGACACCACATCCAGTTGTATCATTCCTTTCACAAAGCAGGACACTCAAACACATCCTCCATGGTGTCTTTTAAATCTTCTTTCATCACCCTAGCAGTACGCTCTGTCTTGCTGTGGTGGTATAGAAAGCCAAAAACAACTTTTCACTCTTCTTTCATATAAGGAAAAATAAATATAAACAAGAATTAGAGTATCCTGAGAGAAAGGAATGTATCTCCATGTATCTTTACCTCCAATGAAAGGTGATCAACTGGAAAAACAAACAAAATATCACTAACAAACAAAACCCAACAAAACAAACAGTGGGACAGACATGAAGATATTACATTATGAATGACAGCTGCTTACAAGCACGGAATGTGCAGAGCAATGTTCAATGTTTTGCTTGTATGACTTACACAAAAGAGACAGGAAAAAAACCCCTGCATTAAGAGATCTTGAAGGTTTAATTTTCATCTAACAAGTAGGGTATTACCACTGCCAAATGAGAGACAAACTTCACCCCCTTTGGAGCAACTAACTCCCCACCTGCCCCACCGTTTGGGCTCTGTTCTAAAGAGCAAGATTAAAGGTGAACACAGACCTTGTGTGAGCAAGAAGAGCAACCTCATTCCTTCCAGAGGACAAGCACCCATCCTTGTAGGCCCAAGAGAAGACATCATTTTCTTTTAATAGCAAAACACCAACAAGGGATCTTTCTTGTTCTCATGAATACATGAATAAGACGATTATTTTGTGGAGAAAGAAGCTTGCACAATTCTTCAGTCTCCTCTCTTTTCTGTCCCTCATGGCACAGGCTACTCATTCTGCATATGAGCCTTCCAGCTGCTATCAAGTCCTTTACAACACACCCAGAAACATGCTCCATTTGATCTGGGAAGACACAGGAAAGATGCCTTTCACCTGAACATCTTAGGCACTGGATGCTGTGATCCACTGAGGCCACAAGAACATTAAAGTGCATTTCTTTTTTTTTTTTTTTTTTAGATGAACCCTGCATGTTTTAAGGGTCACTCATCCCATGCTGCAAATTGAAAATAGAACTATTTTCAATGCTCAACAACAAATTATTTCTGGAACTACAGTAATACAACCAGCAATGGAAATTATGACAGGAGAAACAGGTTTCCACAGAACATTCAAGTTGATAAAAGAGAAATGAGATATTGGGAGAGATCTCTTACAGTTAAAACACCAAGCAGCACAGAGCATTTCACTAGCAGCAAGATACAGCACATGGACTTCTGCGCTGGAGCTGTCTGGAAGCAATTTTTGGGGAGGGAGCACTGAGGCTGAAAGAGTCTCAGCAGTGCCCCTAAAATGCAAGTGTCTCTGCCACCTCACAGACAGGAGGCTGGGATTATTCCAAACCTGTAATGAAAGAGCTGCCAAAGAGCAGCTGGTTTTCAGTTCCCAGTTCAGACATATTAAAAGCCTGCTGTGAATACCTGAGACACTCATTACCTGAAGCATGAACAAACTGGAGGTAGACAGGGCAAAAATGAATCATTGTTGGTGAGAAAACCTGAAGGACATCTGACACATTTTCCCTTGTATGATAAGGAATATTTGCTTTTAAATTAAGAATGGGGAAAACCCAGTCTGTGTTGAAGGATGTGCAATGTTCACAGCCTGTAAACATCTGACAACGTAACCTCTCAAGGACAAGCACACTGCACAAATCATCTTGCATAAAAGATGGATATAGATAAAATCCATAAAGACAGAACAAAGGACTTGTAGGATAAAGCATAAAATAGCTGATAAAGTAACTTCTCTCCAGTGACTAAGAACAGAAGTGAAAGAAGCCCTCAACACTGCTGCAAATTCAGAAAGGGGAACACACACAGAGCCTAGGACAACTCCCAGACTTCCCTGCTTGGATTCCCATTTCTGGAGGTTTAGCCCAAATAAGACACAACTCCAGTTCCAGAAGACAGGTTTCAAAGTACTGGGACAGAACAAATCATCTTCTCCAAAGTGAAAGATTTCTCACCTCATTAATTTCACATCACATAATCAGTTACTTTACCTGAATGCCACTGAGATTACCTCAGCATAAGCTACAGACAAGCCAAGACTATTCACCCAATGAATTCTTTCATGGTCATAATAGATGTTTAAGATAAATCAGACAAACGAAAACATTGAATTAACTGTCCAGGTATGAAAGGATATGGTGGGGGCTTTCTTTTTGTTTTAACTACTTTTACCACCTTGGTTTCTATTGTGACCCATGTTGCTCCCCCCCTCCCCCAAATTTTACCACTTAGTATGTCATAACCACTGCTTTAAAAAAAGAGTCAAAAGGATATGTTAAACACCAAAGATTTAAGTTTAAATTATGGAAAATGAGGATGAACACATTGATACAGGCTTGCAATTTTAATTTTTAGAAGGCCCCTACGGTGGGACTAGCTGTAGATGGCATCATGCTAATGCAAATGGATTTTTTTTTTAAACAAAACCACTTTAAATAAGTATGAATTCATACCATACACGTGTACATACTTAATAATTTTCTACATTAGCTCTATCTGAACTATAAATCAAGTCTATACTACTAAAAGTTCAGTATGTGCAACATTAACCCAATCAAAGCACTTTATAAATACAAGCTTCTTTTTAGTATTGCAACATACTTCACTACTTAACATACTGAAAAACAAGTTCTACATTTAAAATTCTGCTGTAATAGTTCTATCTGCCAATTAAGACTACAAATGGAAAAATACTTGCTAATCTTTAACATTTTGAAAATGCAAATATATTTCATTTTTTTAAAAGAAACAATCTTGTTTATCCTACTGGTGCTTCTTTAGACATTTGAAGATACTACACTAACAAAATACAAACTTTGTAGTAAGCTTACAACATGTACTTCTCAGAGGCAAAAATAAAAAAAAATCTGGTTTGTATTTATGAAGGAACATCCATTTATTATAAAACAAGATAAAAGATATTAGAATTAAGTCGAAACAAGGCAACATTAGAACAACCACTTTAGAGCTTTGTGAACGAAGTGTAGTTTTTAACTTGCAAATCCAGGTGAACATAGCTCTTGACATGCTGTCCTCTTCTCTATAAATGGGATGAAGTAGAGAAGCAAAGCTTCAAGGTGTAAGGGTTGGAGCCATCTGAGGAGACAACACAGAACACACTGTGGGCACAGCTCTCCTGCTGATCCACCTCCCATAACCTGGCAAGTTCACCAGTGCTGTGTATTTCACACTCACACCCCCACTGGGGTTTGCCTTTTTCACATTGAAAAAGGAAACTTTTCTGCTGTTACCACGTCACCAAACTGAGATAAAACTGAAATTGTGAACTGTGTGTTACCAGTACTATCTTCAAAAATATCCTGCCCCTGAGGTCCATTAGAAGAAGGTGGACCAAAGGTGTGGGGGAATAGAAAAGATTTAAACAGTTAACACTTTACAGGGAAACAAACTCATAACAGATAGGAGGAGGTAGTTTAAAATAATACTAGACACTGGCCTGGATTCAGAATTATATCTGGAAAAATTCCATTTAATCCAGTAAACTGTCTTAATTGTTCAGTGCAGATCTGGCCTATTGTGTACTTGTTTAGCAGGTGAACTCATCCCACTCTATTCTTGCTAGTTTAGAGCTAAATTCAGCTTGGCCTCACAATTTCTGGTTTCAAAAGGAACACACTACAGGAGCAGTAACCTGAGAGCAATGAGCTGAGTATCTTTAAGAATCCTCTGTTAAAAACATTGCAGATTTCTCTATATTTATTGTGAAAGAATCATAGAAGGGTTTGGTTGGCAGGGATCATCTTGTTGGATTATCCAGTTCCAACCTCCTGCCATGGGCAGGGATGCCACACACTAGACCAGGGTGTTCAGGGCCCCTTCCAATCTGGCCTTGAGCACTTCCAGAGATGGGGCATACACAGCTTCTCTGGAAAACCTCTTCCAGTGTCTCACCACCCTCACTGTCAAGAACATCTTCCTAACATCTAAAACCTAAAGCTGTCTTAGTTTAAAACCCTTACCCCTTGTCCTATCACTATTTGCCCATGTCAAAAATCCCTCTCCCTCTTTTTTATAGGCTCACTTTTAAAGTACTGAAAGGCCACCATAAGGTCATCCTGGAGCTTTCTCTTCTCCAGGCTGAACAACCCGAGCTGTCTCAGCCTTTCCTCACAGGAGAGGTGCTCCAGCCCTCTGATCATTTTTGTGGCCACCACAACCCTCAAGTCCTTCTCCACAGAAAAAGAATTCCAGCAGTAAGATTAGGAAAATTTACTTACTTGGGACTCTTATCTGGTAGTGATTAAGTACAGTGAGAGCTTCCACTGCATCTGTCTTACATTCCCATTCCAACAGGCCAGACAGCGTTTTGGCAGAAGCTGTCAAAATGGGAAATAGAAATGGGAAGGAGGGGCTCAGTAACATCTCCTGATAGTGCACACTCAGATCAAAACTGGAATCCAGTAAATTCCCAAACTGGTCAAATTTTACTTACGTTTTGGGTCAAACACTTTGTATTTAATAAAGCTGAGAACTTCATGATCCTCACATAACTGTCACAAAAATAAAATAAGAGGTAAAACTCCAGCACATAAGTGCATATAAACAAATAAGCAAAAATTCCAAGTTCCTGGAAGAGACACACAGAAAGGAAGATTCTGACTTTTTAAGAGAGTTTGCAAGAATTTATGGCATATCATTTTAAAAATATGTTTAGATTGGTAACTCTTTAGAATTCTGTCATATGTAAAACAAGGCTCCTCTATCTGTGATACCACTATTGTCTCCAAAAACGTATTTAAATAGTGAGTTCTACTTTTTGACACTCCTACTCCAATACAGTAGCTCTGAAGTTGTACCTACAAGGACACCACTGGGAACCAGAGTTCACTTTCCGACAGAGCTGGAAAAATACATTTTATTAAACTGAAAAAGGACTCACTGAACTGTCAGCAATCTTACCACTGCCTCCACTTAAAGAGGCTCAGTACTGAATGCTTTAAGATCCAGAGTTCATTTAGGATACAATTGTGCCAAGGCTCCCAGGTGCATGCTTGTCTCCATTCCAAAACACCCAAGCAGTTATTAGAGCAACCACATCATGGAGCCAGTAAATCCTTTGAATTGTAGTCCTAACTTTCATATACTTGGCTTTGTGTCTTTTCCCCTTCCTCCAAAAAAACACCCCACATTAAGCTCCTCAAGTTTATTTGCAAGATTTTGTTTCTCACATTAAAAAAAATAAATAAAATTGAGACAGTAACTCTGGAATTGTGAACATATCAAGAGGGGCTACAGTGGCTCTGCTGTAACAACCCCAGTTATTTGATTTGTAAAAGACACCATGAAAAGCCAGGACAGAGCCCAGAAAGAGCTGGATGTCAGTCACTCCCAGTGCCTACCTTTACAAATGTTTCCTCAGTCACACACAGGGGAACATTGTAATAATGCAGCACACAGGAGGGAGGCTGGATGATGTTCTTGGATGCTTGGCCAGCACTGGTGAAGCGATTGTTCTTACTCATGGCAAAATCCTTGTAACTACTTGTGCCATCCTCCAGTTCAAAGATCTGGCTTGGAACTACTGAATGCTGCTTGGAAACACTGGAATTTAAGGATAAAGTTGCATAAATAATTAAGGCTATCATACTTGGCAGATTATTAACTAGCCAGAACAGAGCTGAGGTTTCTTTATAATAATTTGAAATAAATACAGTAAGAACAAGATGGGTTGGATTTGACCCCTTCCTTTAAAAAATGCAGAAAAGATGGATAGGACACATTAGGAAATATGGTTTATTAGTGGCCAGTTCATATAATGACAATATGTTTTATGAATGTAAACAAACAAAATTATAAATAGTAATAAATCTTAGAGTGGTTGGGGTTGAAAAGGACTTTAAAGATGATCTCCTTCCAACTCCCCTGCCATGGGCAGGAACAGCTTCCACTAGAGTAGGTTGCTCAAATCCCCATCCAACCTGGCCTTGAACACTTCCAGGAATGAGGCAGCCTCAGCTTCTGGACAACCTGTGCCAGTGCCTCACCACCCTCACAATGAAGAATTTCTTGCTAATGTCTAACTTAAACCCACCCTCCTTCAGCTGAAAGCCAAAATAAGCACTTGAAATTGAAAATCGTAACTCCAACATTATCAGAATAATGTGATATTGTCCCTTTGGAACCTCATTCCATCTGCCCACTGGTGGACTATTAATCTGATAAAACGTATTTACCAGACATTGAGTCTCTTTCCAAATAACTTGACATTATTGAGATGTGTGACTGCTCTTTCTACAGCATATTCATCACCCATTTCAACCAGTGCTGTGCCTGGAATAGTCTTCATAAATTTCACCTGAGACAGATAAGGTTAAAAAAAATTACATTGCAATAAAGAGCTCAACCAGGAGTTTTATAAAATATTAGGATATATTTTAGACAATCTCAGACAGGCTTTTTCCAAAGCATTTAAAAGGACATATTAGTTTCCAAGTTTCTAATAAATTATGCCTTACCTTCTCGATGTTTCCATACAAGCAGAACAGGTTGAATACCCTTGAACAGTTCATCTTGAGCTGGTGCAACCCACTAACCATGACAACTGATCCAGAAGGATTTCCACCATGCATGTAAGAGGAGGATGCCTGGGGCAATGGATAAGCAACAAGTTCTGGAGTGTCCCGAGATCCCATCCGGTACCGGCTTGGCAAGGGCAACAAAGGACCATGGGAGCCTAAGGAGATGAAAGACCACATTTTTATATTGTTTGAAATAATTTTCACTGCTTAATCATGCATCGAAGCTCACACACATAATGCATGTTTAAAGCGGGGTAGAAGGTTACAGCAATTACTGAAAAAAGATATTGCAGTAATTACAAAAATCATTATCTTCCCTGCGCCGTGCAAAACGTTTGAACATAAATGTATCTGAGAAAATAATTAAAATCAACATTCAGAAATATTCCCATCTACTTACAGAGCTACATGATACCAAGAAAGAATATTACAACATAGTGAAAACAAACCAAAAGGAGTGAGCCAAAGGTCAGGAGATGACACAGCTCTTTTTCCCAGAGACATGAGATTAAGTCAGAAGCCTGCCTTTCTACAAAATGCTCATTTGGAAGAAACAGGAATACTTGAAGCCCCACAATAATGCAAAATGAAGTGGTCCTACTTTCCACGATAGATAAAGTGACAAGTTTCACTGAAATAGACAATTTTTTTTTCTTTTAGCGATGAGACACTACTAATAAGCAAAACCTCTGTTCATAGAAAATGTCAATATTACAGACCTAGGGGAGGATCACTGTTTTCCTGAGACAAAAATAATGTGATATTTACATAAGCCAAGTATAAAAGAACCTTTTGTCTTTTTTTTTCCCCCAGCAAAAAGCAGTAATGACAGGGAGACAGCAGTATAGGAGGACATGGACACACTACTTAAGGTAGAAGGATGTATCAGAAGAATGAAAAAAGAATATCACTGAGTCAAGGTGGGACTTGGAAATTCTGGAGATTTGAAGAACCTTTGGAAGGAGTAGGTAGGATATCAACCTACATTGTAAAATATCATAAATACCTTTGCAAAGAAAGAGGCAAGACAAATGACATTGCACCTGACAGCTGAGAGAGTAAATAACTAGAAAAGTCACACGTGAGTGGGGACATCTGTTTCTCAATCCTGAGGTCTTCGCTCAGCACATAAAAGTGACAGCAGGTCTTGCTTTACAGAGAGCACTGGTAACAAATGCAGTACTTTATAGCATTAATTCCAAAACATCATTCCTCTACAGTCACATAACTGTACCTTTTCTGAATCACCTAAATTAGAAGTGCCAATGCCAACAATCCATAGCACTGCATGTGAGACCATCAGAGCTCCCTGTTGTACCAAACCATTGACCAAGCTTTGCTGCTGTTTTCTAGAAGAAAACTGCTTTCCCAATCCAGATGTCATTTTCTACCCATTGCTGGGGTGATGGCAAGTGAAAGGGAATTTTTGTCCAGGGAGTAAAGCTGCAGAGCCACATGGTTTGGGTGGCAGGAAGAGATGAAGCAATGAGTGCTCATGAGTTTCACTGAACCAGCAGTGCTTCAGAAGGCAGACTGACAGCACTGCAGGTGAACTGCTCTTGCTGAAGGGAACCACAGCCAAGCATTAATTACATATTTAGAATTCCACAGAGCATTTAAGAAATCATAACCAGCTGTCATTCCATGTTACTTACCATAGCCATCATGTCTAAAGGATGATGGGTGCTCTCCCAAAATAGCTTGTCTCTGCCGGCCCTTCCCTCTGTCTAACGTGGGAAGGGAAAGAAACCAGTTTAGTATGCACAACCAGGCACTTGATTTCTCCAGTTAAGACACAAAGCTTCTAGTTAAAGTAGAAGTGAAAAAGTAATTTGAGTCCTTGTTAATTTTATAAACGATTTCTCATTCACTCAATATGTCCAAAAACACAAGCTGGAGCCCTGGGACACCAAAATTAAAAGACTGCCATCTGTATAACAAATTGCACTTAAGTTGATTGGGGGCAGTGGCAATGAGGAGATGCAGACATTTAAAGTTTATGGAGATACCAAATAGTTCTCCTAAACAGACACCACACATTAGTATAGAAAACACCATACAGCAGGATTTACCCATGTGTCTCTTAAAACAAATTTGAAATGCAGTACTTTTGAAAGACAGTACCTGAATCATAATATTAGCTTCAACAGCAACACATTTTCAAAGTGGGCTTCTTTCAAGAAGTTTCAGCATAAGCCAACAACAACCTGTATTACATGGTTTCATAATCAGTAAACAGAGAGCATTACATATGTGTACATATATATTTACAGAACACCTACTGATTTATGGGCGTGCTGAAAGGATTGTACATTGTGGCATTATCAGCAGCACATAACAGTTCAACTGAGGGAAGTATCACTGAGTAATGCACTTAAACAACAGTCAATCCTTTAAGAAAGCCCAGTTCTCTAGAACATAAAGTTAAGCAAGGGGTCTACATTAATGGAGGGAAGCAATGCCTCACAGCCAAAGCTGTATTTTCCAATCAGATCCATACTGCATGACAAAAAAATCTAAACTTCCAGATTTCTTTGTGGGAAGCAATCATTCTTTTCTTACAAGTAAAAAAAAAAGCCACATTGAAAAGATGGGGTAAGGCATTTATCAGTTTATAACAATTCCCAGGAAATTTAAGTATGACTGCTGAAAATAGTAACTCCAGCCCAATGCAGTTGGAGGTATTTTCCCCAAAATACAGGAACTATTTGATTACACAACAGTGGGAGATGAAAACACATGGCCCTTTCTGCTCAGGATTTTGAGGACACGTTCCAAGTCAGATATTTACTTTGGCAATAGAATCTGAGAGAGAGCAGTCCTGAACACTTTAAAATACAGAAGAAAGATTACTGTTGTCAAGTTTACTTTTCCACTCCCTTTTCAGGGTAACAGCTCTGGTTCTTGGCACTAAAAAGCAAATGAGCAGTCAGATCAAGTATTTTGAGCATTTAAACTGTGTGTAGAAATCATCTTTCAGAAAATCAGTTTTGTATTTCCAGTCTGTGGAACTAAATGCTTTGAAACTGCCCACAGTGAAATACAGTCAAGAATCACATTCTTCAAATAAAGAATTCTGTGAGAAAAGTTTGGCAAATATTTCCTTTTCATGGTAGTGCAAGTCTCTCCTTGCCCCATGCTTGTTCCTTCCTTGAACAAAGCCCCTGGATTGTGCCAGTACAAACACTTGTGTAAACAAGCATTGAAACACAAGTACTGATCTGTGTTAAAAATAATTCTGAAAGGAAAGGTTCTTTATAATCTTTTTTAAGATTGGGTTTCTTGATTTTTAGGGGTTTTTTGACATTAGGTCCATGAGTCACTGAGCAAGCTTGTATTTCCACCAAAAGAAATGCTCCAAACTACAGTTTGAAAATTCTAACTAAAGGCAAGTAGAATACTAAGTCAGGTGGGTTTATTTCATTCAGTCTAATGCAATATGGGTTCATAGCAGCAGGCACTTGTAAGGAAGTTTACTTTGGTGGAGAAAGGCTATGGGCAAGTCTGTAATTTGTTACCATAAAGAACTAAAAACAGTTCTTTAAAAAATCCTTAGTAAAATGCATTTTCTTCCTACCATGTGAGGGGCAGGTGTGAAATTCTGAAAGGATTTATTGGCATGTCTGTTCTTGGAATGAAATTACTTTGGGATAAGATCTTTGCTGCAGTGAGTGCCCCACAGCTTAGGTCACAATATGTTCAAAACCCAAATAATGCTGTTGCAAGAGTAACTGGAAGGACAAATACATAAACTCTTTCAAAGAAAATCCCAACTCCTGGATTCCTTTATGGGTAAAACTGCTCTAGATGCCTGTTTTCTTAAGTACATTTCACTGTTTAAATTCAACAATTTATATTCCCATTGTCCACATAAATGGATGTGAATCATAGTAAATGAAAAATGTTACATACTACATGTAATTATGTACATATATATATATATATATATATATAGTACAAGCCAAATTTTTTATTTTATATGTAGTAAGGTGCTTGAGTATAAAGAATAGAGAGTAACGAAAGAAAAATAAAAGAGCAAAGTTCTTGAAAAAAGCAAGCCACGCCTACCCCAAATTTTTCATTTTCCACTGTTTGCTCAAGTTTGGGGAAGTTTTAGTTCATACAGTCATACCTATCTGCAGACCAATTACATGATGTAATTAGATGCACAAGTCAACCTCCACATACTGTGATGATCAAAAGATACAAGGGTCAAATTAATCCTTTCAATTTTTAAAATTCAAACCTTCAGATTTTTTTTCTTGTCCTTGAGTTTCTTCACAATCCCTTTGACTCAAGAATTCGAGAAAAAAATTTGAATCCCGATACAAATAGTCATAATCTACAAGCTGCAACCAATACTGTAGATCCCTTTTTAACTTTTTACAAGAACTTCATTTTGAAAATCCAAGCCCTAAGTTTTTAGTTGTACAACAGTTTCACAAGCCCCATGTCTCTGCAAAATTACTCTGAAAGTGCAAACCTCTCGAGACAGCCAGAGCCCTGGTTCTCATGTTGCCTTTGATAAGTAGATATCTTATCTTGGTCACATTGTCTCCACTTTTCTAACTTTACATTGAACACATTATTGTACATAGGTTACTGAACACTGCACTCAATAGTTACAAATTTTTGCTTATTTTTAAATAACCACTTTACAGGAGTTAAGCTAGACAGCAGTTTGACTGTACATATATAATCATAGTTTCCACTGACATGAGTTAAGCTCTGAGAATTTTTACAGCTGAGTACTTAAGAGACAGTATGCCTGTACCAATTATGAATCTCCCTGTTTTATTACTTAAGTATAGCTGAGGGGACTTTTTGTATTGCACTGCTCAGTTCCAACTATCTGCATATAAGGATTGAATTTCCCTACTACTAAACAATATTTACACTGCTAAGTCTGAATGCAACTCTCACATACAGCAAGTAATAAAAAGATTACAACGTCAATGATATCAACAAGAGGTTCTTAATTTTGGAGGTTCTCGATTTTTCAGTGGTAATTTTAAGGGAAATAAGACCAGCATACATACAAACTTGAACAGAATGGGTACAGTCTATCATGTTATTCATCCCACACAAATCTGAAGTACTGAAAATGTCCTCCTTTAAAAACTTGTGGTGGTGGTGCATGCAGTATGCAGACAAGGTGAACTGCAAGTCTGAGGTTTTTCAGAGGGTTTTTTTGTTTGTTTGGGTTTGGTTTTTTTTTGCTGATGCCGATGTGGTGCATGATGAAGTGTAGAGTCAGCCTGCTGAAGTCCTCTATCCTTCTTAATGCCTTGTCCAACATAGGGGAAAAGAGTCCTTTCGAAGGAGAAGCAGTGTGCAAGTTTGTAGTTTATAAGGAATAGTCTGTGCCAGGTTTCCTCTCCTCCAAAGAGAGAGAGCTGCTTGGAGAAATGCAAGTCCTTGAGAACTGCGAAGGTGCTTGGAGGTGTGGGCTCCTTGTTGCACTAAGTGGCTCAAGCACACGGCAGTAGGGGGCACTAGGGCTCAGGGTTAGCTCCCTGCGGTGGCACAGCCTCCAGCAGCACTGGCCTGCTTGGGAGGGACTGCGGCCACACAGCCTGACCACGTGTGAAGGGCTGGCATTAGTACAGTCAAAGAGCTACAGCGAGAATGGATCAGAACCTACCTCGGCGGCCCAGATATGGCTTAGTGTAGTCCCAACTATCGTTGTCGTTCCTAATGACATTAAGTCGAGTTGGCTGTTCAAACAGAGTAAAAGTGAAAGAGGTTAAGTCTTGACTACATGTACTTTTTTTCTTTTTCTCTAGCAAAATTAAAAGAGAAGGTCCAAGCATTACCCTTGCATATTCAATTTTTAGTGTGCAGCAGCCTGCATAGATATCTGCTCCATTGAGTGCAGCCTTCGCCTTCTGGGCACAAAACACTGATTCAAACATACACAGCACGTTAAGGATCTTTTTCCCCAGGTGTCTCATTCATGTCCCTTTTATCTGATATGGCTTTACTTTTGTAGCCTGCAGGTATTTCACTGTTGTAGACACTACAAGAACTCCACACAGACTTATCACTTTACAGCAAAAAGAACTACATGTACACCCTTTTTAGCTCATTAGCCAAAAAAACCCACAGAACTAAAAGAAAGACTCTGAGTAAACAAATAATCATCTTGCCTCAAAAAAATACAACAGGCTTATGCATGTACCAGGCTCCAACACCTAAGTATTTCATATGCTCTACAAACTCCAAGATTAGTGCCTGTGATTAGCAGAAAAATGTACCTGAGCCTTGGCACATCACAACCCATGATCTCACACATACACAGGAATATATGGTGTCAGAAAGCCTAAACTCTGCAGCAGAACAGACTTTTTGCACCATGTCTTGGCATCATTTAGTGACATTTTGGAAGTAGTCCAAAACAACAGAATTTGCCTTGGTTTTACCACATTCCTCCAGCCAAACTTCTCCCAAAGTGACGCAGGTTCACTGTGGAACTTAAAAATTAGAAAAATTAAGCTCCCAGACCTGTGAGAAACTGACCCTGGTCAGAACTGCAGAAGTAATGGGTACTTCAAGTAGCATTTAAATTTGAGTAAATTTTTGAACTTTTCAGATAAGGCTTGTCTTGAGGCTTACTTCCCTTGCCACCCCCAACTCTTTACCTTTCTGTTGCATTACTTCTCTCACATTTGTGAGCTTTCTTTCAATTGCTGGCTGGTTTAATTTTCAATAAAAGGCATGTTACAGAATTTAATTCAAAGTACATAAGGATGGTAATTTCTCAATGTGTGCAGGATCCTCCCCACAAATTCCTCAGACTTTCATTAGATGAAAAATAACCCCCAGCTGTACAAGTCGTCTGATCCTGACAACATTATTTATGACAAACTTAACTCATACAGTAAGTCAAATTATTGTCTTTTGATACACACAGTTTAGGTCTTCTACATAAGTAAACAGCAATGAGTTTGATTTAATGAAAGTTGGAGTTGTTCCCTTTGCTTGGCAAATCATCAATGCAGCCACCACATTGGTAGCAACTGAAATCACAAAATAATGCCCGAGATTTTGGCAAATTCTGTCCAGACAACAGTTAAAAAATGGATGTTAGCCAAGCTTTAAAAAGAGGGCTGTCAGAGTTTCATAAATTAAGGCCTAATCATATCAGACTTTGGAATCTGCAAACCACAGCAACACACAACAATTCTGAACACTCAACCCAAGAACAACTTTATGCTGCAAACAGAGTTAATAGCAGGATAACAGAACAGGGAATTTCTTCAACACATGATGCCCAAGAATCAAGGTCAGTCAAGGATGCCTAAGTTGACTTTTGCTTTATAAAGTCAAAACAGTAAGACAAGCAGTACATAATGGGACTGTGTTAGAAGAGTCTGAAGAACACAAACTGCACCTCTGCAATCCCTTACCCATTTCTTGAGCATCAACATGGCAGAAGCCATGAAACTTTTGTGTATAAGGGCTGACAAATCTATAATACAGTTAATGTCCGCAATTATTAGGACTATAAACATGGTTATCAACCTCTGTTGGCAATGCCATTTTCCTACAAAGATGAAACTTTGTACTACTTTGTCTTACAGACATACAAATATTAGAAGTTACCATGTCTTTGACAGAAATTAGGAATTAATTTGGTCTCAAAATCACGTGGTATTTTTCTGACATTCTCATGTTAAACCCATTTGGAGTCAAGAAGCTACAGCAAAAAAAAAAAAAAAAAATCCAACTCAAAAAGGATATTCAACCATGGCTTGTATTCCATTTCTCTTGAATATAACAATGCGTTGAACTTTTCCAACAGGGTTGCACACAGTGTACAAAACATCCTAAGGAAGAAGAAAAGAAAATATTTTAGTTATATGTGAAATTCCAAGAACTTTTGATCCACAGAACATTTTCGTGCAGTGGCATTTAAATTCCAAAGAGCAAAGGAAAGGCTTGTTAATTTTCCATTTCTTTTTTTCCTCTCTACAATGAATACATTCATGATGGCATTTTTATGGATCAATATATTACAGGCAATGAAATCTCAAAAACAGGAAAATACTTCTATAAAAAGTACTCATGCAAATATTGGTTTAACAAGTGTCTTCAGCTGTGTTTAAACCCAGTAACTGCATCAATGTCTCATGATCTGCTGCCTTTGAAGAATTGCCATGCAGTGGTTCCACTACAGCAGAGACAGGGACATTGTAGTCATAACAGATTTCATTTCCAGCAGCTGAGTTCATGTTCACTTTCAGAGAGTAACCAGGGATCTAAACTCAGGTAGCTCATCAAAAAGACATTTCAACAGTTTTCATTCACCTGAATCAACCCACATTGCAAGTGGGTGCTATGCCCCTTCCTTTCTTTTTATCTAAACCAAACACCTCCAAAATGATCATTCCAAGACCTTGGCATACATCCTCAGCTTTATTTGGGGACAAGAGGGAGAAGGGACAAAGGAAGTAGGTATAATATTTATTATTATTTTGTGTGAATAGAGAAGCAATTAGGACTCAGAGGAGCAGGGGGCATGTGGATTTCTTAAAACTAAAACACAGCCCACACAGCCTGAACCCACAAAAAATAAGACCTGTGAGATCATTTACAGCTTGGCAGCACAAAAGGCTGCCCTCCATCTCTCCTGTTTGGGAGAAAAGATTCCTAGAATCTTTCCAGCTCCAGGTGACATTAATTTTTAAGGTATATGATTTACTTTCACGGTTTGTTCCTCAAAAAATTTCTTCACAGCCACTTAATTAAAACCAACAAAACTGTCTTTCAAAACTCCATCAGTGTCATTAGCCAGCAGTCATACACACAGCTGGATTTTTTAATTATGTTTTATGATTCAGCTACTTTATATTACCAAATCAATCAAATGATTCATAAGACTCAGTAATGTGGGCTATTTATTAAAAAATTAAGCACGAGCATTAGATACATACTAGAATATCATAATTCAATTGCCAAGGCACACCACACCTTCCTCATGCATTTACAGAAGGTTTAGAAGTTTAAGAGGTACCAGCAGAGGTCTGGCTGAACAGAGAGCAATGACTGCAGCAGCAGGAGTAACTTTGGGAAAGTCTCTTTGAACAGACAAATCCCTGCCCACAGGTAAGGAAATGAGGAAACTGAACTTCAAAGACCTGTTCATGACATATTGGGCAACACTTTTCAAAACACCAACCCCTAACCCAGAGGGGTGAAAAGCAACTAGGAATTAAATACAGGTTATTTGCCCTTCTTGCCCTTTGCTGTTACATCCCTCAAAAAAAGCAAAAGTTCTATGAGAGAGAGAAGTTGGTCACAATTGTAATGGAGGAAATAGGCTGCAGCAAAATTTTAGAATAGTTTTGCTTCTGCCAGAAGACACCCTTGAAAAGACCAATTTCTCTTCAAAAACTCTATCTTGTTTTTAAACCAAAGCTCCCGAAAACTATACAGCAACTGCAGTTATTCAGACTTGCCACTTAAAACTGGCTGCAATTTTTCATCTATTTTTTCTAACTGTAGTTCAAATTTAAGAAGAAAAGAGTGTTGAAGAGGAAGAAATAGTGTTGGGCTTTGTGTCTTTTCTTTTTTGAGGGGGACGGTTGTTTGGTTGGGGGTGGGTGTTTTTAATGTAGACTTTGCCTGAGGCATTCTTAAATGACCTGATTTTTAACCCATTAGCCAAGTGCAAAATCTGTATTTTTTTCCTCACATTTTTAGCTGTTATGGGCACAGCTGCTCTCCCTCAGTTGCTGTGACTACGCTGCCTTCAATGAGCTCTGATGCTTGCCAGTAATTCTGGAAATTTGCCTGCTTCCAGCACTCATTTGTGTATGCTAAAGAAACAGCTGGGGGCAGTGGGAAGGAAGAGGTTGAGGGGGGGTGTGTTTGTTTTTAAAAGGGAGCTACTGTGCCAGAGGCTTCATCCTCAGAATTCCCATGAAACTCTCTGCTCCCAGTTTCTTCAAATATCCACCCTCAACTCAGCGGCTCACGCAAGGCAAATTTAAAATGCATGATGAAACAGAGTTTCCAAAATTTGTATTACAGTCACATGCAAAGAATACTTTAACTCAGTGGATTTGTTCACACAGCTCTCTGAGCAGGTTTGTTTTTAAACACTGAAAAGCAACTCATACCACAGCATGCTTTTCTATAAAGAAAATTGACAGCAGAAAAAAATTCGTCACCCACTGATGAATCAACAGACAAAAAGCTATCAATGCTCACAAGAGAGTGAAGCAGAAAGCATGATGTGGAACTGACTACTTGAGGTACTTTCAGGATACTAAGTTGCAGTCAATTTGCTCTCATAATATACAGCACATTAAATAAAATTTAATGCTTGCATTAAATTACTTGGTGCCACACACCCCAAACACTTTGATTGATCCATACCATTCTACATCCCTAAGGACTAGTGATTCATACTTGTATCATAGTACACAATTTAAACTTTTTTCCTGAAATATTTCTGTGCAATTCAACACCTACTATAAAATCTCCTACAAAAAATAAAAGCATTTAATGCATGATAAAGCATACATTCTCAAATAACAGCAAAAAAAATCTGTACCTTAAAAAAGCATGTACATGTGCCATTAATAAAAGGCAATAAATTAAGATGCAGCTGTATAAACGGTACAACTTGAAATACTGAAAAGAAAAATATATTGGCCCAAATAAAAGAGAGGAAGATTCCATCAAACTGGAGTTGACCATCAGAATATAAAGGTTTCACCTTTCCACAAAGGAAATACTTAAGGACTGCAATAAAATAACCCTTCCTTACTGGAAAAATTACTTGCTCTTTAAACATACAGCACTCAGAGCCTAAAGGCTCAATAACAACCTTGATGTAGTGGCAACACATTTGGAAATACTCCAGAAGCACAGAGCAACTTAAACATTTCAAAATCCTCACTTCTGAGGTCTTCAAATGCATTGCAAAACATCTGAAATCATCTTGAAAAAACCATCTTGAAAAACCTTTATTTAAGAACATGCATTTTAGCTACAGTGGAGATGTAAAAAAAATGAAAGAAGATGAAACATACCACTGTGATTGGGTAGAGAGGATTCTGAATTGACAACAGGAGAACTTTATTCCCACCAGATGGGTCATCAGTGTTCCCTGGCCGCGTGATCCTCTTGCTTGTGGAGTAGTTGAAGAAGGCCTGCTGCCCAGCAATGTACACAGGTTCATCTGCTGCAAATGTCACACATTTCTTTGCACTTTCCACGTTTTCAAACTCCACCAGAGCCTGGCGCTTGAACGGCATCATCATGACATAGCTGGTGAGGGAAACACCACACTAAGGGTTCCTGCTCACTCAAAACAACTCCCAGGTCCCGTGATGGTCATTTATGACATGTTTTTTTTCCAAACAGCTCTTAACAAAGACATACCATATGGTTCCAAACTTCTCAAGAGCTTCCACAAGATCTGCTTCCACCACAGATTCACACAGCCCTCGGACATGGACGACAGGAGAAACAGAGACTTTGTGATGACTTCCCCCAGCATCCTAGCAAGAAAATGACATTTTAAAATTCAACACACAGCAAGGAACACTCCTATCATTAACTAAAATTAAATATTTGGTAGACACTACACTGGGTCCAGAAGAATCCATCTAAATGCACAACCTAAGTCTGTGTTAAATAATTTAACTTCTCTTTCCAAACAGATTGCCAAGTTCAGTTGCTGAAGTCTACTTAAAATAAAAAGCTTTTCAGATTTAATTAATCTGTTTGCACACACAAGATTTTTCTTGTATTAAAAAAAAGCAGCCCATTTAACACGGATTGATTTGGATTGAATTGCAGGAGGTCTTACACACACCCTATTCATTAAGAGAAAAACAAAAAATTAGGACATATCCAACAACTAAAGTATTTCTGACACTCTGCTTGTTGATGCATGTATTTTTTTGAGACAGGCTGGGAGAATAAAAAAGCAAGAAGAAATGAGGGCCATCTGTAAACTGAATGCAAATTGAGCATTTTTCTAATGCATGTAGAGCTGTGCTCCACAATGCAAGAAAATGCCAACTCTGGATTATGGTTGAAATAAACCCAACCTCCCTTCTAATTTTGAACACACAAGTTATTAAAAACTCACAATTTCTGTATATATGGGGCTCTTTTCACCCCAAGGCTGACTACTATTAATGGATCCAGACATCATACATTAGCACACAGAATTCCCACCATGAATATTTTTCAGAGCTACTTTCAGACAGTGCAACAGAAGAATCTGGGTTGGAATCAGCTCATCTTTCCAGAAAAACCAAGAAGTAAGGCTGAAATTTCCCTTAAGTATTCTAGGACACAGAGGGTTAAAGAAAACAAGAAAAAAACCCAAAAAGAACAGAAGCCAATAATGAGAGATGATTTTAAAAAGATTAGAGATAATAAAGGGCACACTAAAATATACTGCAAATACCCAGCACCTAAATTTCATATTTGTAACAGCAGTGTGAAGTTGATGTATTCAAATTTAGTGACTATATCAATGTGTTCCATCTAACAGATCAAGTCTTGTTGATTTTCCACTTTCCCCTAAACAGCAGCACAGCTTCTTCTGGAACTGGAGAGAGATTCTCATTTGTAACACAAAGGAGCACTGAGCTCCAGTAATTAAGTAACCACAATGATTGCTATTACTGTTAGACATTCCTCTCTTCTCTGCCCATTTGAACTACAGGTTCCAGGACAAAACACATTCCAGATAACTACAGATTGAGCCTTGTGTGTTTAACTCCTGTGTTTCATGTACAGTTCTCACTAATCAATTGCAGATTTTTTTCTTTAAATCAAGGATTTGACCATTCTGTTTGAATCAAAAGCCAGCACTTCAGGCTTCCTCAGATGTCAGAACAATCTGCAGTGTAATATTCTACGCTTAGCTTACATTTTATTTGTACAAAAGCATTTTAAGTGGCAACACATTCCTTTGAATAAGAACTGTGGCAGTGCTGGGAAAACACCACTGGTGACATTTGCATAAATTACCTCGTATCCTGAATCAATCAGCTCAGGTGTACAGCAGGAGCAGTGATCAAAGCAGTCACAAAAGGTTTTCATACTTTGAACTGCAAATGCCTTGGCAATTGCAGAAGGAACAGAACTACAGAGATATTTTATAGCTTATACATTCTTAACCCACATACATACTTTTCAAAGCTGAATAAAGCACCTGAGGAAATCTTCAAGAGAAAACTAACAATAACCACCACTTTTTTCCTGCAAAGCCTATTGCTCTAAGATGTTAAGATAACAGGCACCTTTGCTTTATTTACAGTCTACAGAACAATCAAAAACGATTACATCAATTATTCATTGCCCTGCATACTTGCTACTATATTAAGATCCCAGTTAGTGCCGGGGGATGCATTTCCTTTTAGGTTTCTTTAATACACTGGAGCAATCCCATCTAATAATGCTTCTGTCTAATCAGATGGTAAATACAAGACATGATTTGCACACTGAAGCAGACTCACCACAAGGAGTGCAGTTACTAGTAACTTAGCACTTGCTATTCACTACTTTTTTTAACTAATATCTCCATAAATCACATCAAGCTTTTCAGAGAATTGATACTACGAAGAGTATTTGCTCTCCCTCCCTAGCTCAAACTTCTGGTTTAGTTTCAGTTCATGTTTCTTTGTCACGCACATCCCTTTGTATTTTTATCTACTAGCAGGTATTAGTAGATACAAATCTTTCCAAGAGTACAAACTCTCTCAGAAATTACCACTTTTTATATTTGCAATTCAAATCCATTATCCATGAGTTATATGAACATATACAGGTGTCTGTACTTGTGCAACTGGAATTATTCTTAGAACATCAACAAATGCAAATTTTGCTTTCTTTTTTCATTAAAGCAGTGTTTGGCTTTCCAATCCCAATTTTCTTCTCCCATAATATCATACAGAAGACATTCTTTTAGCAAGATATTTAGAAAGAATCGAAAACTGACATTACAGTAACCTGTGAAAAAGCTCGAGAAGCATGGAATAGAAAAATCAAAAAAACTCCCCCCAAAACACACAACAGAAAAACAACCTCCCCAAAAAAAAAAATCCCAAACACAAATGAGTGACATCTCGGTCACCTGCCATGAACTTAAGGACTTACCTACAGAGAATTTCAGAATCTCTTTTATACACATAAAACCACCGAGGTGGTCAAATCAGAGGGTCTCTGTTTTACTCCAAATAGTTTCTAGCCAGCAGCAGTGAACAGCAGCACAGGAACCAAGTACAAATCAGCCCTGAGCCAGGAAGCCTCAAACTAACATTCATAGAGCACGTGGGCTGGAGGAAGATGGGGACACGTGCCACAGGTATATATTTGAGTGCAAAAAAGTCTTCCCAAAGGGCAGACATTCTTATTGTTGTCAAACAAGTTTTGCAGCTACGAAGCTGCAGTATCAAGCAAATCTAGAATGACCCTTGGTTTCCTCTAGAAGGAGAAATAAAACCACCAGACCACATGAAAAACCAAAAGTGTCTGCTGAGTGTGAAGTGTAGAGCTAAGGGCAGAACATTCACAGCTCATCCAGCTGCTGCTGGAATTTCTCCCCAGAGATGAACAGTGCAGGATTTTGACCAAGATCTCACAGGCACTGTATCTTGAAAGCTACATGTGCTACAGTTGGCAGCCAGACAAAGGTTACATCAAAGCATCTGCTCACACACTGACTAACAACCACCAGTATTTCTCTGCCAACAAAGGAGTCTTTCAGTAACTCAGCTCCCACGAGAGCACAAAAGCCCCATGCAAAACTCCAGCACCACACTTGCACTCCACCAAAGCCAGGAGAACAGAGCAGACAAAGTTATGGCTGTACCATTAATATATATACATATCTTAAATGGGTTTGAAAGCTCAGTAATGATTTCTTGAAGAATCATTAGGCCAGGCAGAAAATGCAGTTATTTAACCAGATAATGGGACTGACTTCCTTTCTCAAGGGAATGCTCAAGACCAGTAACAAGGTCAGAAAAGGCTTCCCTCAAGAAACTAGGAGCATAAAAATGCTTACCCTGAAACACAGCTGGAGCACAAAGTGAAGCACTGAAATATCCAAGCAGATAAAGTACAAACAAGATATTTCACATACTTAAGACTGCAACAGAAGCAGCTTCAAAGAACAGCTGTAGCATTTTAACATCCATTTTTTGGTGACCTACATACCTCTAGAAAACATTTGAAACATATCAATGATTCCTTGCCAAGTAATTACAATTTGCTATCCCAAAAAGGAAGAAAGTCATCACTGGCTATAGGACAATGTCTCTCTTGCTCATCAATTCTAGATTAGAATTTTATCACTAACTGTTTGCACAAAAATGCGTTCTTTATCCTTTCTCCAGTCAGACACTTTCCAGACAGTATATTCATATTAGTCCTATTCATTTGCACTATCTTTTTTTGAGCATCTGCTTGTTTGTCTTTGCACCACTTACCTCCTCCATCTCTGATTTTCCTTTAGTGCAAAAGGATGGCACTTTTCCTTCATATTCCCTCAGCCAAGTATCTAAATATACTCTTATTTAGTTTCTCACCATTCAGATTATCTTATCCACTCACAACTTTTTTCTCTCTCTGCATCCCTCTTAAGTGGTCTGAAATTTGTTCTATAGATACAGCAGAACTGGTGGTGGGTGGGGGGGAAGTGTCTCAAAGAACCAAGTAGTCAAGACAAAGTTAAGGTTCCACAGCAGTGGAAGAATGTATCAGTTTTGTATATCCTGGATTTGTGCTTTTTTTTATTGCTGTTGGTTGGTTTGGGGGCCTGGGGGGCAGGGCTACACAGAGAAAGGGGGATAAGATTAATCACACCCCATACTCTGGAAGGTTACCTGGAAATTTCATTTTGTTTTGGATGAGGAGTTCTTTTCTCTTTGTTTACTGCACATCTACTGCTGTGTCCTTTCAATGATTTCAACTGCTACAGAAAGAACACCTGCACTCTGACCCTTCTGCTAATTCTGGATTTGACCTGAAATGGTCAGGTATTTGGACCATATGATTGTTCCAAGTCCCTTCCAACTGAAATAGTCTATTCTATTTCCCTCTCTGCTCATGACAATCTGAACATCCTTTGGGGAAAAAAACAAACAAATAAACAAATCAAAAACAAACAAAAAAAAACCCAAGAAAATACCCCCTCAAAACAAAACCCTACACAAGATCATCAGGAGATTCAGCCTGAGACACCAAAAGAAGAACCAGCCTGAAGGTAGTGGTTGCTTTTTTTTCTGAAGGAGGACAAAGGAGGGTAGATGACTTCCACTTATTCAAAACCAGCTTCTAGGATGGACTTCATTTAAGAAATGGACAAGTCAAGATCAGAACTCATTGCATTCAGCTGCTGTTACCACGCTGCCTGTGTTAGACACGAAGCAACTGAGTTGCAAGGAGAGCTGCTTTCCATTCACCACTCAGGAAGTTTCAACAGAGCAGCCGAGAAGCTGCAAGATCACATCCCTGTTTCACTGTGCAGCAGCTGATAGCCCTGTTTGTGTATTTAGACACCCCATCTCACTTCCCCAGTCATAGGAACAGGGATAACAGATCTCCCTGACTTCACAAGAATGTTTAGGAATAGGTATGTCAGAGACAGTGAGGGAAGTGGATGGTACAGGTTGTATAAATATGATATTAATCCATAAAACTGATATTTAGGAGAGGAAGTGGGGATGGAGCTGAAAGGCCCTCTAAATTCCCTTAAACTCAGCTCTCAGCCCACATTATCCTGACCCTCTGCTACACTGCAATTCAGATTCCTCTGACAGGGCTTCCCCACCACTCAGCACTGCTTCTGTAAAGGTCATTCTTCCAAACCTCACGCTCTCCCACTGAATACTTCTCCAGGAACACATCCTGCTCCTTCCCTGGCCAACATCCTGGTCTGATCCTGGCTCTCCATGCTCCTCAGCCTGCAGATGAGCCATAAAGGAGAGGGTGCACCTCTGGCTTACAAGAAGTGTCCACACAAGTGAGAAACAGAGGAAAACAAAGAACAAAATAAATGTTGGATTTCCTCTGGATCTCACAGAGAATTCTAGGCACCCATTTCAAAAAATCAAAGCAAAACAAACCCCACAACAACAAAACACCAACGAAAACAAAAAACAAAAAAAATGGAGGCATGATGGGCTTCTTCAGCCAAATACAGCAATCCTAAAGCAGGAAGCTGCCACAATAATAAATAAAACCCAGGAGGGTGACCCCACCAATCTGCCAGAGGAGTCCTAGCACAAAACAGCTTTTTTGCAAGAGCATATAATCCATATGAGTGTACAGGTCACTGATATTCCAGGGCTTATGTGAGGAAAAAATAAATAAAAATAAGAAAAAGGGGAGGGTGGGGAGGAAACAAACAAACAAAAAATAAACACCAAACAAAACAAACCCCAGAAACAAAAACAAAAACAAAAACCAAAGCAAGAAAAGGTGAGGCTACCAGACTCATTACTTTTTACCCTGATCATCCATTTCTCATTATCATTTCACCATCATTTCCCGTTTCTCCTTCTAATTCCCCATTCACTATAGTTCCTCCTACTTATTCTTTTTCTGCTCTCTTCTGAGCAATCCAGGACACTTACGCTTCTTCCCTCCTCTCAGCCTACCTTCATCTTGTATGTCTGAACCTCATACAACTTTTATAAGCCAGGAACATTTCCCTGCAGAGAAACGAATCAGACGCGTCACAGAATAAGAAAGTTTCCTGCACGTTTTTGTATCTGTTAGAGAAAAAAACCCTATGAAATTCACATTAACTAACTCTACTTAATAGAAGATGGCATTTTGCCATTAAAAGCTTCACATAAAATTACTAACAAAAGCAGTCATTCACTTTTCATATCTCCACTTATATTGTTACACCGCCATCTCCACTTGCTACAGCTTATGTTTAAAAACGTTTGATCTCCAGCATCAAGACAACTTCTGCATCTCCAACAGTGAATCTGTGAACAGTTTTGCCAATAAATTGTCAATGACATTGCTACTGACACAAACCAGCAGCCTAAAACCCCTCATGTTCTTGACTTGCTACACGTTTGTTTCAGTTTCTTTACTCACAAGCCTCAGCACAAGCCCTTCTTGAGACCCAAAAAGTGAAGTTGCATACCCTGTGCTCTCATTACCATGAAAGGTAAACTTGGATAAACTGAGACAGAGCCCAGAAAGAAGGAAAAAGAGAAATATGAGAACTAGTCGATTTCATAAAAATACTGCAGAAAAGAGGAAAGGCAAAAGCAGAATCTCCTTTCTCACTGCATGTTTTCTCCAACATGAGAGATAAACTTCTCAGGTAACTTAAGCAAGTATAGGGATCTCTTTCAGCACTGGCCTTTAAGACAAAGCACATTACTAAGCCTTGACTTTAACAGAGGCGATGCTCTGTCCCAAGAAACTTGAGAGTTAAAATCGTTCTCACCGGAAATATATTTTGTTACAGTTTATCAGGGAACTTTTGTAATAATGTGCTGGTTTGGGCTGGGGTTAAAGTTAATTTTCTCCACAGTAGTATGGGCTGTATTTCAGATATGTGCTTGAAACAGTGTTGATAATACAGAGGTTTTTCTTGGTGCTGAGCAAATATCAAGGCTTTCTCTGCTTCTCCTGCGGCTCCACGTGTGAGCACAGCCCAGACAGTGACCCCAGCTGACCTAAGGGGTGTCCCAGACTCTATGAAATCATGCACAGCATATAAAGTGGGGGAAGAAGAAGAGAAAGGAGCATTTTCCTCCCTGGTACCCTTCTGATTCCCTCCCCCATCAGCCCGGGCAGGAGTCAGCAGGTGGCTGTGCAGTGCTTGGTTGCAGGAGAGGGTTAAACCCCGACAATAAATTTAGCAGGCACCTTCTCTATCAATAGATTTAACTGATGGAGAAATGGTAACAGCAAATGCTCCCTCATTAACTCATCCCAGTGATAAGCAAGTTCATTTTTACAAATCACAAAACCGGTATTCCAAATTGCAGGCTTTGACATAAAATCAATATTTTCTTGATTTGGCTTGTTCAAGTAAGAAACAGAAAGAGCCATCAAGGAGAAAAATGGCTGTAATCAGATGGACAGTTATTAGATAAGGAATCCAGCAGTAGACAGAAAAGTCTCGTTAGCTCAAATTTATGGGTCAAGGACTACCTTCATACTTAATGCAAATTCATGAGGAAAAGGTATGTAGCAAAAAAAAGGGAAAAAAAAAAAGCGAATCATCGTGCTCATACCAGTGAGGGAGGGAGAAAGTAGAACTAGAAATTAATTCTGAAAGGAGGCAACGGTTTAAGGTCAGCCTTATCGCCGTGTGCTGCCAGACACAAAGGTAGGACGGAGGATGAAAGAAACCCTCGGCCGCGGCTCCAGCCCCCGCCGCCACCACCCCCCCGCTCGCTGTTTCTATAGTTACGCTCAGCAACAGGGCCGGCACAAAACTTGCAATGGCGATACCCCGAAAGGCAAACCAGCTGCCCGAGGAATAGCGGCAGCCCGCGGGATCCAAAACCCGCATCCCTCGCACCCATCCATCCTCCGGCTGCGGGCTCGGCCCGTGCCCGCGGGCGCTGAGGAA
>JAHLSL010000044.1:13783157-13804860 GCA_025920805.1 Petroica traversi | reverse complement strand
AAATTAAATTAAATTAAATTAAATTAAATTAAATTAAATTAAATTAAATTAAATTAAATTAAATTAAATTATTCCCACTTATGCTTTGCCCTAACTGACAGTGTCTAAACCTGTGACAATGACATGGTTGCTGCTGGCAGCCACAGCTGACAGCGCTGTGGTGGGGGTGGAGGATCAGGCTCAGTGAATTCAGGGTAGGTATCTTGTGCACTCAGCTTTCTCTTGTGGAATAGCAACAAAATTCACCACCTGAGCTACTGCAGCACAACTTCCCTGCCTGAGGAAGTGCTGTTTGTACAAAAAAGGGCTGTGGAGCTTCTTTGCTGCCCCTTCAGAGTTCCAGTGGCTTGGCTAGGAAGTTGCACTTGATGAGTTATGTCCCCAGGGTGCCATTGACACACTTACTTGGGTGACACTTCAGCTTTTCACACTCCAGGAGCATTCATGCATTGTCCAGCTGCTGCCACACATTTAGACAGGCTATCTGCCACGTGGTGATGCGAGTCATTTTAATGATATATGAGAGAGCAAACTTGTGAAGTTTTCTTTTTTTCATCTTATGATGTCTTTGCTGGAGAAGAGTTGCTGCTGAGAAGAAATCATTTATGCCAGCAAGAATACTTGTCCAACACAAGCTGTTTCTCCAGTAGAGAAAAGTTTTTGCAGCCTCCCTGAATTTTTAACGTAGCTGCAGCTTTAGCTCTTACTATAACAAGGATTCCTAAAGTACGTGTTCTAAGTTACTAGCAGCTCATTGCAAATGCCAAATATCAAATAATTAATAACAAAATTGATTCTCAAATTAAAGAAAAATCTAGTCATCCAGAAATACTCTCATTAATCATTCTGTAGAACAGTAGAAATCAAAAGTCATGAATTAGCCCTGTCCTCTTCCTCCCCTAAGCCACACTTAAAGATCAGGAGACATATTTTTGTGGTTAAATGAGTCTGAATTATTTTGCTCGCCTTGTGGTAACTTGAGTCTGTATCTCATAGTTGAATCCTGTTTTCAATTATGATTTAAACTCCCCACAACTACTGCAAATTTCCTGTTTAAGGAAAGCCAAGATTCTCTCACACCTGATCCATGCTGGGTAAAGAAATGAACTTTGTTGCCCTGCTAAAAATGCAGGTGTTGGCCACTGTGAATACAGGTGATATATTTCAAAGAGAGACAATAATCTACAGAATCAAATAATGCAATGGACTGATTGTGAAATTTTATCTTCATGTGCCTTTGAGTGACTTTTTTATTTCCCAAAGCATCTTGCCAGATAAATACTCTTTTTTCCCCCTTTGCATTTACGATTTTGCCGTCTTAAATATTGTTTCTACTGGTGTGCTTCAGGGACAATTTTAAGTTCTTGGTATGCCACAATCCACCACGACTAAAAATGAAGCTAAAAGCAGAAAACAGCCTGAGAGGTTTTTAAAAAGGCTGTAGGAAACCCAGCTTTAGTTACACCAGTATTGTTAAACTCAAGCCTCAAAAAGAAGAAACAGATGCATGGCAATGGGTCTTTATCCAGCGTTGCCTGGGGAGAGTGAGGATGCTCATGTTTACTCCCTGCTGCTCCAGCTCTGTTGGTACAGCACTGTACCCCAGCTGTGCAGGCACAAATCATGCATGTAGGCTCTGCCTAAATTGAGGAGAGGATGGGGGTAGATCTGCACATCTACACGTGGGAAATAAGTTCTTATCACCTGCTGCCTGCAAGCCAAGCACATCCCCCTCGCACATGAAGGCCCAGTTTTGCCCTGTGGTTTCCCCAACACCCCCCTCCCTGCATCTCTGTGTAGCTGTTGCTCAAACAGGAACTGTTCTGCCTTTACAGCCTTTAGCAGATGATGCCCTAATCTCCCTTTGGCATCTCCCTGCCAGTCGCCAATGCAACCATGTGCACATCTGAGAGCAAATTTTCTAGGACAGCACTGGGAGGTAAAATGCTTTCCCTATTTGTTTTCTCTCTGCTTTCATCCTAGCTCCTCCTGCCCCCTGCTCTGACCCTCTTTTTATATCCTCCTCTCCTTTTGCTGGCTTTTGATTGCAAAACCAAACTGGTACTTGTTGCTGATGCTGGAACCCTTATATAGGTCAAACCCTGTGAGTCAAGAGTCAGCTGCAGTCACCCTGCAGCTGCTTCATGATGCAGGAGGGTAATCGGGCTTACCACTTCTTGTGCCACTTGCCACTGCCTCTCTTCTGCTTCCATGGCAGATCCACAAGGGCCACACTGTGCCAGCCCACCTGGCTGCAATCTGCACAGAAATCCCTGGTTTGTCAGTCCAGGAGCCCAAAGCAACTGAAAGACCTTCCCAGAGCCATGAGCATGGGGCTTGTCCTACTGCTGGGAAATACTTCTGTACAGTGTCCTTTCAAGCAAACATCCAGAGCTGCAGTTTAAAATGTCACTCAGAAATGTTCTGTGCCTGCAGATGGAAGGGGGGAGGTGGCATCTGCCAGCTACTGGGTTGCTCTGAAAGGCTGTTTTGTCCACTGTGAGACCCCCTTGCCCTCTCCAGAAATGCAGATTCATACAGTAGCTGCCTCACCAGAGAGAAAAATGTTGAGTGATACAGAGCTGCCATCCTTGCCACATTCCTGCTTGGCTTGCTTAGGCATTTTTGAAACTCCTCTGAGCCCCCCATACAGTGTTTTGTAGGGTCCTTAGCACTGAACATCAGTCTCAGTATGAGCCTCAGTACCTCTCCTACCCTCTCTCAGTAACAGTAAAAAACCAGCAAATCCAAATCTTTGCCTCATCAGAAGCTGCAGCTACAAAGCTATCCTATTGTTTCGTAAGCTACTTTTATTTTTGAGCCTTTAGACCTGTGGCTCATCCTCTGCAAAGGTGAAATTCAGAATTAGCTGCACAAGCATAGGAAAGAAAGTCTGTCTCTCAGCATACTTGAGAGTCCCCAGCCCCCTCCAAAACAAAATGGAAGTGTCTCTGGTAAAAGGCAGCCTACACGGCAGCGAGCTGCAGGAGCTGTAAGCTATTATTTTAGCTCCCAAGAAAAGTAATTACTATAGCAACCAACACATCCAAATGGCTCTTTGGCTGCTGCCGAGACACAAACAACTTGCACACAAAGGCACATCAGAAACGTGCTGTTTAAAATGCTCTGTGTTTTTGAGAGCTCTACAAAATGTGCGTAACAGGCTTCTGAGAAATGACTGCCAGAATAACAGCAAGCAATTGTGCTGTGCCCTGATCCCAAAATAACCTAATCAATGGCTCAGTATATTTGCCCCTGAAGAGATGAAACAAAAAAAAGAAAAAAATAAAAAAGCAGAGGCTCCATTTTAAGCCTGTGTGCCGGGAAGTTCCCAGCAGAGCTGAAGATACATTCAATAAACAGACAATAAAATGGTGGGGGAACGTCTCCTCTTTTGTTCTGTGTGCTGATTCCAACTCCCTGCAGGCTTTATGTGCCAGCTCATCCCCTCAGGCTTATACAGAGTGTTGGAAAAAGGGATTTAATTACAGCCTTGTAATGCTGGAGGGTGTAAGAAGCAATGTCTGTGTTCTTTTCTGTATCTGTGCAGCAACCAGCCCCCACAGCCCACATCTCCAGCTGCAGTGCTGGGCACATCACTGCTGCTGTTACTGAACAAGGAAGCTTCTTGAGCAACAGCAAACTGTAACCACTGGTCTTTGCTTAAGTATTACAGCATTTGGTACCCCCTGTCACGCTCAAATCAAAATGCCACCATTGTGATAACAGCTTAATGGCTCCTGGCCTCTGCCTGCAAAGCTGCACCACGAGACAAACACCCTGGGTTCCCCAAAAGAAGAGCTCTGGTCCAAGCAACCTGGCCCAGGAGTATTGTCCAAAGTTTCCCCACAGGACACACACAGATGTGTCACCTGGCTCAAGGATGGTGAGCAGCATTAACAGCACTCTCTTGCTCCATTGCAGAAGGCAGCTGTGATGAAAATGGAGGTTATGGAGCTGGGTAACTCAGAACAGAGTTGGATCCTGTAAGTGAGCACAGCACGTCCCTTCAGAAACCTGAACTGCCCTTTAAAATTATTTTCTTAATTTGTTGAGTCCTCAAGTCTTGCTCTGTGTGCAAAATAAACTGAAAATCACAGCTAGATTTAACATGAAGACAAAATTAAGGAAGGAAATGTAGTGATGTAATTTATTACAAAAGTGCTTTATGACCAAATTAAAAAAAAAAAGATCTTCTCATAGAGACAGTTTTGGTTGACTGTAGCCTTTTAAGCAAAATTACATTATTTTGGATTAAAGAAAAACATTGGGGGAAAAAAAAGCAAAGTATTTTGAAAAATATATTGAAAAAATAAAGTATCCCTACAAAAATAGCACAACCTGTATAAAATCCAGTGCTTCACTTCTATCTTGCAAAATAGTAGCTTCCCTGCAGGCAGCTGGAATTTCCAAACTTCTGATCCCAGGCAAATATATTCTTCTCTGTAATTTTTCTCATAAGAACTTAATTTTGTCATAGGAGTTGACTGTGTTTTAAATGGCTTCATCTCAAACAAAACAAACAAACAACAAAAAAACCAGTTCTTTTTCACAGTGTGGCTTTTTACCAGCTCTGTGGTAGGGGAAAGGCAGGACCACTCCAGGCTGACTTCCCAGTTTGCCTTTGACATTAAATAGAAATATCTTGCCTGGTGTAGAGGAGCTGGGACCAGTGGGAGCAGGCACAGAACCTACCTTCATGCCACACTTCTCCTACACCTGCAGTGACAGAGCAGGTAAATCCTTGTTCCTCACAAACATTTTGCATTTTGGCTTGGGCAAGGCTGCTACACTTTCAGTGAGAGAGAGGGCAGATTAGGAGCAGAGAGCTGGTGCAGAGAGCTCTGCTTGTGCAGAGCTGCAGGGCAGAGAAGTGAAACCAAAGGCTCAGAGATGAACAGCGAGCTCTTCTGAGCACCCCCTGGCTGGGGAGGTGCCCTGCTGCCAATGCCAGGTGTGTTCAGTCCCAGTACTGCAGTTTTCTTCTGGAAAGAAAAAGGAGAAAATGAAAGGAGCTTGCATTTGACCATCAGTGTAAGCAAAACTCAGTGCCATAGTGAACAAGGCCCCAAAACCCCACTTACTTAAGAAGAGGAATGACTAAAAAGAAAATCCAGTGTGGGAGATGTTGAACATGACTCCCCCATATCCTGCCTCTCCCCCTTGTCCACCTCCCCCATTCACCAGGGGCAGAGGAGCAGGATGCATGCAAAGGTGAGCCATGAGAAATCCTCAAGGCCATGAAGCAGGACTCTTGGAATACCTTGCTAAAATCCTGAAGCTGCCATTGCTCCTTACTGTTCCCTGCAGGATTCAGGTTTGTGCAAGCTGCTTTCTTTTCTAGTTTATCTGCCAGCTTGAAAATGGTGGGGCTGGTTCACAAACAGATTTGTCTCTGGTTCTGCTTTTACAGCCTCACAACCTTAGATGGCCACTAGGGCTTGAGTGGTCTTGCATATGTGAAGGGAGGTGAGAAAATCAGTGTTCCTGACTTATATCAGACAAAGAATTGGACCTTGTCTGGTGTGAATCAGAGAAGTAAATCAAAATGGCAGCTCCTCTTGTGTTAAAAACCCCACAGCTTAATAAAATCTTGTCTTTGCAGAGCAGAAATGCTTCCTGTGTCTGGAGAAGTACATTAAGAGAGAGGTGTTGAGGAAGCTGAGGTGCTAAGGAGTGAATTTCTGGGAATGATCTGCACATGACAACACTCCATGAAACCAGTTATAAATGAGACTGACCTCTCATCCATCCATCAGAAGCCTCCAAATTTTGAGCTGCTCTCTATACTGCCTCATATTGGAGATGATTTGATGAGCAGAAAAAAGGTGTGTTTGCTTCAAATGTTGTTTTTGGTTAAAGAGAATGAGCTGTGAAGGTGCAGAAGGAAACACAGGAACTGTCATTGCTAACAAAGAAATGCATGTTTCCAAACCATCTCTGCTCAGCTCTGGGTGGGAGGTTTTGTTTCTGGGTGGCTTGGAATTGGAAGTTGGTCTTGTCAAGAGATGATGGCTGTGTTGGAAGTTAATATTTAGCAACTGCCAGTTGACCAATTGAGGTTTTTTGGTGGGAATTTTTTGTTCTTTGAACAAATTTTGAAAATGGGCCCTCATAGAAATACAACCAAATCAAATTGTAGTGAGGTGCTCTTGCCTTGCACTTGAGCTTTGCCAAGAGGGGTCAGATATGTGCACACACATTGCTTGAATGTTGCCAGGGTTTTCCCCGCAGACTGAAAATGCCTGCAAAGCCAGGCAGAAGTCGATATTTCAAAAGATGATGATTTTTAATGGAGCCTGGGTCAGAGCCACAGCTTTGGTAATAACAACACCCAACCAGCAAGTGCCCAGAGCCTGATTTATGGCACCATCGGCAGGTGCTGCCTTGTGCCTCTTGTGGAGGGGCTAAGGGGGGCGCACAGGGGGAGAAAACAGCATTTTGTCATGGGACACTTTGCACGGGCCGGGAAAGTCGTGTCGTTGTGATGGAATGGGGGAGAGGAGATGCCGGCGGCGATGCTTCGGGCCCCGGACTTGCGAGCTGGCGGCTGCACTGCCGGGCACGACAGAGCCCGCAGCCTCGCTCCCTCCCTTCCGCATCTTTCCAGCTGCCCCCGGGCATCCTTTCCTCTGCCCCTGGGCATCCTTCACTCTATCCCCGGCATCCTTCCCGCTGTCCCCGGCATCCTTCCCGCTGTCCCCGGCCAGCTCCCGGAGGCTGCTGCCCCTCGGTGAGAGCCCCGGGATGCCGAGCGCTCCGCTCCGCCGGGCACGGCGCGGCTCCGCCCCACGCGGGAGGCGGCCGAAGGTTGTCCTGGCTGCCCTTTGGAGCTGGGAGTGTTCTGCTCCTGCCGCCATTGCTTCTTCCTCTTGAGCGTCCTTCCCGAGCAGGGCTGCGGCTCCCGCCGGAGGTGCCGGTGGCCGGGCTTTAGGGAGCGATGACAACGGTGCGGAGAGAGAAGTTCGGGCGGATGCCTCCGGAGGAAGGAGGCGGAGAGGTGGAGAAGTTCATCTTACAGTCGGACAGCGTGAGAGTGGAGATCCTGTCTTTTGGGTGCATCATCACCACTCTGGAGACAAAAGACAGAGATGGGCAGTTTTCAGATGTTGTCCTAGGATTTGACACTTTAGAAGGTGGGTCTTAATATGTTTCTTTGAAAAAAATAAATTAAAAACAACAACAACAACAACAACAACACAATCAGGCAATTTCACCAGTATTTACTGCCACGTTGTGTGACCTGCTTGTAAGGCCCCCTTTTCCCCGAAATCATGGGCTGAAGAGATACAGTTCCTGCTGCCTCTCCTAGGCTCTGTGGTGGATGTAGAAGAGGGACACTGGTGGCAGTGTGTCACTCTGTTGGGGCAGCTCTGAGTCACGCCTTGACTGGCAGTGACAGAGGCCTTTTCTGTGAATCTGCAAAGATCCCATCAGGCT
The DNA here is from genome assembly GCA_025920805.1 of Petroica traversi. NCBI lineage: Eukaryota > Metazoa > Chordata > Aves > Passeriformes > Petroicidae > Petroica > Petroica traversi. The sequence goes on along the minus strand of JAHLSL010000044.1, from coordinate 13,797,420 downwards.
GTTTCAATCAAAGATGTGCACTAATGAGTTCTGTGTGTCCTGTGAAACACTGGGACTGCAGTCACCTATTTAATCCTGGAGGGAAGCAGAGAGAGACAACTCCGGGTCACTCCTGGAGACCACCCATCCCAATCCAGTGGTTCTGTTTAACCTTGTGCTGTTTCTCTGGGCAGGTTACACCAGGAAGCACCCGTTCTTTGGTGCTGTTGTGGGCCGTGTTGCCAACAGGATTGCAAAGGGAAGGTTCACCCTGGATGGGAAGGAGTATCAGCTGTTCCTCAACAACGGGCCCAGCAGCCTGCACGGGGGAGCCAAGGGATTTGACAAGGTGAAAATCCCAACATCCTGCCAGCATACAGCCTGTGGAGTTGTGGCAAGAGGGTGTCATGTCTTCACCCCTGAACCCTGTAGCATTTTCTGGTGGTTACTGAGTTGAATCAGCTCAGAAAGTGCTGTGAGTGCAGAAACAGAGGGAAGTGAGACAGATCCTGTGAGCTGCTGGGTTGGCTTGCCTTTGCCTGAGTTTGCAGGGCTCACATCATCCTTGGATGCCGAGCAGAGGGTTGCTGTGCTTCCTCTGTGTGACTGCAGCCCTGAGCCTCATGAGCCCGTTCTGACAGGGTTTTTCTGGGCAAGGTGCTGCTGCTGCAGAGCCTGGGTTGGGACAGGGCAGTGAGGAACCAGCCTCAGGAGCAATGGAGGTTCCCCAGGCACCAGCTGCACCACCCTGGAGTGCATAACAGAGTTGTGCCAGTGCCCAAAGGAAGTTTCCTGTGGAACAGTCCATGCAGACTAATTTCCAACTGCAGTTTCAAGGCTGGGACCTGCCCATAGCTCCTCCCAGAGTCAGAAGGACCTGAGTTTGCAGAAGCTTATCATTGTTGCTTGCTTGTGACAGCACTCCCAAGTAAGGGGAGAGCAGGGTGGTGCTGCAGATTCAATCATTGTACTGCCCCCTTTGGTGCTGCTTTCATCCTGTGACTGCATCCCCCAGGCTCTCACTCTGACTCACAGCACTGGGGGATTAGATTGGGCCTGCAAAGTGCCCCAGGATCCAGGATCACTGTCTCTCCTTCCCAGCCCTTTCCTATGAACTCCTGAGATGAAACAACCTTTCCCTGGCCCCAGGGCACTCAACCTTTTCTCTCTCCTCTCAAAACCTTCTGCTCAAGTTAGATATTTGTGGTACAGGTAGTGAGAGCAGTGGATGAGCTCTTCTCTTGAAAGCCTTGCTGATAACTCTGCTCAGTGGCAGAGCAGGCTCAGAAGTCTCTGCTTTCCTGAAACCTTGGGCTTTCTTGGATCAAGTGCATTTGTAACCAGCAAGTAGCCAATCCACCATTTCCCCCAAAGAACATGTGAGTGTGCTGGTGCAGCTGCTTTCAGGGGGTTGATGGGGTTCTTTTCTGAAAGGAATCCAGGCTGATGGGACAAAAGCCAGGGTGTCTGGAAAAATAACTACAGTGTGAGCTGGCATCAGGCTGGGATGAAATGCTCCTCAGCAGCCGTAGCAAAAAGGGAGTACTGGGGATGGCTTGGCTGTTGTACCTCCAAAGAGGACAATTTGGTTGATTTAAAATTTCTTTATACACCCTGACACCTGTGATCTGGAGCTGAAAACAGGCATTTCTTTGCACCCAGGGCTTCCAGTCTTTCTTCTACAGGCAAAGGATGTGGTCTCTTCTGCTTCACCTTGCTTGCTGAAGGCTCACCAGCTTGCTAGGGACAAGGCAGTGACATCTCTCAGCCAGAGCTTTGTGTCCTCTGGCCCACAGGGCACACTTGGGCACCTGCCCAAGACCCCCTCCAGCTGAGACAGTGAGCCCTAACTGGACAGCCCTAACACAAAAAACACACTGGTATTTGGCTGTGATTATCTTGGTCACCTTCTGAGCTTTTCCTGATCTTGCAGACATCAGTGCTGCGGTCAGCGTGTGGTCTGATGAGAGCAGCTTGCAGCTGCACTTTATAGGGCAGCACTATGTGACCATACTGCTGGGGGACTGCAGAAAATAACTCACTTATCTTAAAAAAAAAATTAAAATAGTGGTACCTGTATGTTTCCTGGACTTTAATAGCTTTTTCTTCAAAGAACTTAAATAGAAAAACTCATCTTTAAAAAACCACAGCATCCTTGCAGCCGTGGGAGCTGAAGTCAAACTGCAGACTGTGGAGGAGGCCCTACTCTGCAGCCAGGTGTATTTGGCACCCTCAGGTTCTGTGTTTGGTAACAATGATGGCTTTTGGCCCTGCCCCATGTTGATGATCTCTGTGTAGGACATGAGAGGGAACAACTCAACAGCATTATCTGGCTCCTGTTGCCAAATCTGTCCACTTTGATTAGACAGTAACTGTTCCTTAGGGAGATGTGAAGCTCCAGAGAGCTTCTTGTTGCACATCTCAGCATGAGGCCCATGGCCAGGGCCAAACAGGCTGTCTGGGCAGCTGTGTTCAGTGTGCTGGCTTGCTTCCCTTGCCAGCATGCTTGGCTCCAAGCTGAGCACTGCTGCTGGTCTCTGGCAGGGACAAGAACCAGAGAGGTCCCAGTTCTCTGGCTGTTTCTAACAACACATCTGGTACCACTGAACCCAACCCCAGCCCCTGGGCAGGAGCTCCCCGTGTTCCTTACACTGTCCTAGAAGCCAGCACCTGGTGAGCCGAGGGAAGGGTGGCAGCTTGTTGAAGTGGTGCTGCAGATGAGAAGATCCATGGAAAGGGGGATAAGTCCAGCTGCAGGGCACAAATTAAACATGTGGATTCTCAGACATGGTATAACACAGGCTGGAACAGACCCTCCATCAGACTGCCAAATTGCCTCGTTTGTTTGGCTGTCCTGTGGAAAGCTTGTTCCCTGCTGGTGGTCCTGGCTGACCAAGAGCAGGCTGGTGCTGATGTTTTCTTTGGAAAGGTGATTGAAAAAGTCATTGTTTTCAGTTCAGCATCCCTTGAATGCCTTATGTGCCTGTTTTTAGCCCAGCCTGGGGCAGGAGGGAAGGGCACAGTGTTCCCATTCCTGTCCCACTGACACCGTGTTCTCTGCAGGTTCTCTGGAGCCCCCAGGTGCTCCTGAATGGTGTTCGCTTCTTCCGGCTCAGCCCCGATGGCGAGGAAGGCTACCCTGGTGACCTGAAAGTCTGGGTGACCTACACCCTCAGTGGCAGGGAGCTGACCATCAACTACCAGGCCCAAACCAGCAAGACAACCCCCATCAGCCTGACAAACCACGCGTACTTCAACCTGGCAGGGCAGGTAAGTGTGGGCAGATGGGCCCATGGAGACACACAGTGCAGGGGAAGAGAGCCTGGGGAGCCATGGCATGATCATTGGCACTAGTGTGTTGCTCTGGGGACACATCGTGGTTTTGGGGACACAGCAATGAGGGTTGTCTCTGTGCATCATGGGCTGCATGCAGGAGCAGGACTGAATCACATGGACCTCACATGTTATCTCAGCTTCTTGAACAGAGACATCCAGCTGAGCGTGTTGGCTCTCCTTTTGTGAGTAACTGGGGAATTTTAGTCTCTCCTGATCCCTTGGGAAGGTTACAGAGGAGATGCAGAGCTGGCATGCCCTAGTGGTGGCCTGGCATTTCTTATCTGTATTCTGTTGGCATTTCTGAGTGGGTGGTGCAGTTGAGATCAGGGCCTGGAGTGGCAGCATCAAAATACCCAGGTCAAAATGGGCAGAAGAAACATCATGGAAAGGGGATGTGAGCTCTGCCAGGATTGCAGAGTAGTAAGGTTGCAGCAGCAGGATGCAGAGGGCTCCCACACACCCTTACAGGGTCTTGTCAACCATATGGGCAGTGAATTGCAGCTGTGTTTTAATCTCACAGTTTATAATTGGGCTTGGAGGAAAAGAATCAGAGAAATAAAGTGTTGCTTGGGAGAGCAATAGGATAATACAGTGCAGTCAAATTTAGATGTGAGACAAAGGCCCTTAGAAGTGTTTGTGAGAGACCACCCAGTCCCTCTGAGCAGGAGCTGTGCCCAGGCTGCTGCCCTGATAAGGGCTGTGCTGTGGTTGGTGAACTCTCTGAGGTGCAGTAATGCCAATACCTGCAGTGTTCAACTCAGGCGTGTTCCAGAGGAGCAGGAGACCTTTGGGCATGAAATTGCTGCTCAGATTAGACAGTGACCTGAAGGCTCAGCTTTGAGCCTGCTCCCCTTCCAGCCCAGCAGGTTCCCTGCCAGCATTCCTGAGGCTGTGGAAGAGGAGGAGGAGCACAGCCCCGCAGCAATGCACATGAGACAGGAGGATGGGTTGCATTTCCCCTTGCTTGCTTCCTTCCCCTTCTCCCTGCTGCTGCAAGCTCAGTACCCAGCATGTTTTGTCTGGTCAGTCTGCAGGGTGGTAATGCCCAGTGAGGTACAAGTACAGATTGATGGTCTCATCCCTGTGGGATTTACAGCTCCTAGGGCCCATGAAGGTTTTTGCCTGTGCCAGTACCTTTGTCCTGTGCCCAAGGCCAAGGTGGAATGAGGGCCAGGAGGTGCTCCAGGCACCACTATGGACTGTCACTTCACAACTGTGCTTAGGGCTGCTTGAACAGAGGCTGCAACAGGAATCCCAGCATTTCCCATCTCCTGCAGGGCTCCCAGGATGTCTATGAGCACGAGATCTCCATTGAAGCAGATTCCTACCTGCCTGTGGACGACACCAAGATCCCAACTGGTGGGTGGTGCAGCACTTGTGGCACAAGGTGGAAGTGCTCTTTGGTTGTGGGGAGCAGCACTGCCTGGCAAGGGGGACACACCAGCCCCCAGGGGACTCCAGGCACAGCGGGGCCCTCACCTTTGGGCACAGTCCCACTGCACCTGAGCAGGGTGGGCAGAGCCAGGTGCTGGTAACCAGATCCATCACCAGCCCCAGGGAGCAGGCAGGATCAGCAGGAAATGGGGCCAGAGGCTATGGAATATGAGGCTGCAGTGTGGGTCCATCCAGGAGACAAGCTCCCTGTGGCACCTGGAGGAGTGGATTCTGTGGTCCAGGTGGCTTCTGCTCAGCTTGGTGTGTCACGTTTGTGCACAAATAGGGGAAGAGCTTAAGGCCATACTCAACCCAGTGCCTGCTTCTCCCTGCTGCTTTCACCATAGAGCCGTTTCACATCTTAGTTGTGGCCAGCTTGCTACCCCTGCCTTTTGCAGTTCCTTCTTGTGTGGGTAGTCTTAGTCCTGGGGTGAATTATTGTGCAATTATTAAAGACAGACCCCTTCTGTGCAATACCTGCTGTATTTTATGTAAGTGCCTGAATTGGAACGGTTTCGGGTTTTTTTCCTAAGTGTTTATTCTGCCCTCCATGCAAAACTCCTTACCTTTGGGTTGGGGTGATTGTTTTGCACTATGTTTGGTACATCCTGGGGTTGTTTGTGCTGCTGAATCACAAGACACTGTATGCCCACAGCAGTTCTTAACAAGGACAAGAGAGGAAATGCTGGCTTTGTACATATTACAAACTTTTATGTGTTTTCTTGCTCCTTGTCTGTGCTTTGTCCCTGCTAAGAATAACAGTGTCCCCAGGGGCTGCCAGCTGTGCTGGGGGACAAGGTAGGGTTTGCTGGCATCTGGGTGAGTGGCTGAGGCTGCTGTGCTCTTTGCTTAGGGGAGGTGGCTGCCGTGCAGGGCACTGGATTTGATCTCCGGCAGCCTGTGGAGCTGGGCAAGCACTTACAGAAGTTTCACCTGGATGGCTTTGACCACAACTTCTGCCTGCATCAGGGGCAGGACCGACGCCTTGTGGCCAGGTAGGCTGTGACCTTGGCAGGAGTTGCCAGCCCTGGGGTGCCCATTCAGCCAGTCCCGTGTCATCCCCCACTGGCATCTCCACAGGGTTTTCCACCCGCCCACCGGCAGGACCATGGAGGTTCACACCACCCAGCCAGGCATCCAGTTTTACACAGGGAACAACCTGGATGGCTCCTTGAAGGGCAAAGGTGCTGCCACGTACCCCAAGCACTCAGCTTTCTGCCTGGAAACCCAGAACTGGCCCGATGCTGTCAACCAGGTGAGCTGTCCATGCCCCTCCCAGGGGCTGCCTGGGTCCTGTGGCAGGGGACATGCCCCCAGCACCCTCCATGTCTCTGGGGAATTAAATGTAGAAACAGAGTGTTGCTGTAGACACCACAAGTGAGGCAGGCCCAGGTCACAGCAGCTTTAGACAGGGGTCAGGCAGCACAGCAGGGACTGGCCCTGTGCAGCCCAGCTTCCCAAAGGTCTGGGGTATAGAACAGATGACCTCACTGGGGCCTTCCACATCCTCTTAGACCTGAATCATTCCTCATGGCCTGAATTTAACTAGTGGTAGGAATCATCCACTCAGCCTGCTGGCAAGTGGTGGGTGGTTACACTGCTGCTGGAAATGGCTGGGGGGAGCTGCAGGAATGTGCCTTGGGAAGAACAAAGGGATGCATCTGTGCTTTCCACCGAATGTGCTCACAGTCCCTGATGTGCTGCTGCCTCTCCCCAGCCTCACTTCCCCAATGTGCTGCTCCAGCCGGGTGAGGAATACAACCACACCACGTGGCTCGTGTTCAACACTGCTTGAAGAGAAGGGCTGCTGAACCCCACCACTGAGAGGGGTAAGTGCCTCCAGCAGCTGAGCCAGAAATCCTGCCAGGTGCCAAACAGCTTTCCAACTACCCTGGGTGATGCACCCAGTCTGAGAGCCTTTTTCCTCCTCTGTGGTTTTCACCTGTGGCTTCTGCTGGCTTTAACTCCTGTCACCACCTGTCTGGTCTGTGCAAAGCTCTCATAGTTTGTCCAGTCTCTCACTCTGGGCATTGGGTTTTGTTTTGCAGTAAAAATGCACTGAAAACACCTTGTTTAGGGGCACGGCCTGTCAGCTCCAACTACAGCAGGGAAATACATGGTAATGGTCAATGTGAAGCATATGGGAAGGCTGATGCAGTTGTGGTTGTTTGTTACAACATCTGCTCTTTCCATCAAAGTGCTCTCTCCAAAGGGTGTGCAATGGTCATGCAGGATAGCTTTGAGGAGGACGGTGTGCTGGGATTATCCCAGCTGGCTGCCCTGCATCCTCTGGTTAAACTCCTGTGCTCTGCCTTGGTTACTGAAGTGAACACACCCATTTAATCCTGAGTGTCCAACTGCAGGAGAAAACCTATCCTCCTAATGCTGTGTTCCACATGAAATCTCCAAAACTCTGAATCAGGGAACTATCTGATTAAAGCCTCCATGTTTCTGAGGCTTCAGGAAATTGGCACAAGCCAGGGGATGACAGCACTATCCTGCTAGGGAGCTGATATCCCACTCTCCAGGGAAACAGGTAGACAGTCCTTGCATCAGGCACCATGTCCCACCTTTCCCTGCCCATGCTGCAGCACATCACCAAGCTGCTGCAGAGATGTAGGAATATCCTTGCCCCCTGTGGAAGTGCTTGGCCATTAGGCTTGCAAATGTGGCAGACCTGTCACAGTCAGTTCTGCCACCCTGACACCAAAAGGAGTGCCCTGCTACTCTCCTACCGTGCACAGCAGTGGTCATACTGTCTGTGAGGGCTGGCATCCCTTGGAGAACAAAGCCCACCAACAGGGAACACCAGCTTGCAAACCAGGGGAGCCCCATTTCCCCCGTGAGTGGGGTTTGCCCACCACACTGGAGACCTCAGGTACACCTCCCCTTGTCCCCCACCCCCAGCCAGCCTGTGTGGGGTGTGCACAGCCTGCCCAGAGGCACGGGGTCACAGCAGTACCACTCACACAACACACCCCTGTGTCAGAGAATCTTCCCCAACTACTCACACTGTATGGAATTTGTGGTGAATTCTACCAAACTCAGGTGAGAGCTCAATTTTGGACAGCACAGCTGCAGAGCACAGGTGCCAGCTTTGCCACTGCTCCCCTCTGGCCCTTACAAGTGCTGGCTGTCCTCAGGAGTGGCTATCCCCACCAGCCCAGCCCTGCTCCTTGCTCAGGGGTTCTCACTGCTACATCTGGGTTTAGAGGAAGCCCAGCCCCCCCTAGAGAAACCCTGGGCTCTTCTGCTCAGTCTTCCAGTGTCTCTGGGTACTGAAAAACAGGTACCAGTAGAGCTGTCGTGTCAGTCTGCGGGTTTATTGAGGAGCAGGTTTGCCTTGAGAGTACAGAAAAGAAAATGTGATGAAATTCCAGAGCAGTGGCATACCTGTGCCTCTCATCAGGTACACAATGCACAACCAGTAAAATATTCCAAACACTTATCACAGGTTTCAGGCATCTGGGCTGAATCACTGCAGGGTAACATTTGTGTCAGCCTGCTCTCCCACAGTGGTGGGATTTAGCTTGGCCAGAATCCCCCTGGAACACCATGGCCATGGTGAGCCCCAGTGAGGATCCAGGCACAGCAAGCACCACAGCAGTGAGGACCAGGCATAAAGGCCAGAGGATGCTGCAGCAGAACAGCACCTTCAGGATCTGGACTGTTGACTCATCCACTGGAAAAGCTCCATGCAGTCATTGTTAACAGGAAATCTGTTTCTTGACAACCACGCATTACCCAAGGTGTAACATAGTTGGTCTTGTAGCTTTATTTAAGCTGTTCTGCTGTGGTTGTACACAGTTGAAGCAGACTGCCATGATAAATTTCATTAGAAGCCCCAACAGGCCTGGCTTTCCATTTCCATTAATTGCTGCTGAAACTGGCTTTCATTTCTGCTAGACAGCCAATCCCAGCAAAAAGAAAATACGATTTTCTCCCCCCTGCCTACAGTTTGTTTGCTCACAGTCCAACACTGTTGCCAGTCCCTTGCTGTGCTCTGTGTCGAAGTGCCTTATCATGCAATTCCTTCATACAGAATGACGACAGAGTTTTGACACACCTATACACAACTAATAAATCCTGCAGGTTGTGTATTTGCTGTTAGAAATTGGCATCATTCAACAAAGCCATCTCCAAGATATGGGCTGCTTTACAACCATACCAAGTTTCTGGGAAGCAGTTTAGAACTCCTGAGGTCAGCTGAGAATCTTTCATTTTAAGGATCTTCTCTCAAAAAAGGAAAAACCCACCTTGAGATGTTTTAGAAGTTTTCTTTACATCAATAGCCTAAGGAACTAAAAAATGCAACAAGTGAAAGTAGCAATTGTCACGTTATTAATGATTTCCATTACCTTTAGAGGTCTCTGCAGATGTTATTTGCTTAAAAGATGGGTTTCAGAGGAAAATTTACCCTTAGATTTTTGGGGCATCTGGTATCAACAGTCAAACACCAGAAAATGAGCTTTGCAGAATAAGCAGGTCAGGCAGAAAAATGAATGCCCAGTAAGTATCAAGGAATGAAAAGGACATATGCAAATTTTTATCCATCTGCAGACAGAGATGGATTTTAAATTCCATTTCAAAGAGAGCAGGAACTGATCCTTTCACCAAAGACCATTCAACAGAAGATGTGAAAAATGACTGCCTTGAGAAGACACCAGCTGGGATTAGTGATTCCCATTTTAGACATTTTTCATCCACGTTACATGGCACACAACTAAAATTACCCAAACATTAACAGAAGCAGCAGGGTTACTACGGAGAAGTTTTAGTTAAAAATACACATTTTATTTCAATGTGCCAATAAAAAAGTCCCACATTTTCATATCACAGGAAGTTAATTCATACAATAAAAAGAGACCTGTGCTAGTCTAATGGTGTGACTAACTCAGAAGACCCAGATCATGCCAAATTTTAGTTGATATACTCTTCTATCTACATTCTTACATTTACAAAGACACCACAAAATCCCTTATAATAATGTAAGCAAAATAACTTTCTTCCTAAAAGATTAACTTCATAACTTTAATCCATTCTTTCAGGACTTGCACTTCGTTGAGGGCTTCCTGATGGTGAACGGCTGAAAGGAAAAGAATCCACAATTAACATTTCAGTAGTTGTGATTTGGGAATCACAAATACAGGAAAAAGCAACAGGAGTATAGCCAGGCTCTGGCTCCCTTTAAGCACTGTTTTTTAATAAAATAACCAATCACTACTGATAAAAGTTAATGGGTTGATGATGTGGAGGTAATACTTTTTTCTTTACTGTTATTTTTAAAATGAGATCACTGTAAGGCCATCTGAAGGGTATTATTTATAGTGACCGCCAAAGGGGCAAGATACTTCTTCACTGTTCTGATACAGCAACTTGTCAAAACCTATCACAGTGATCACTCAGAATTTATGAGCACTAATTCATGCCCTTGTGGTTGTTTGACACTGAAGTTGTAAAAATGAACTATTAAAGAATTCTAATTAGGGGAAAAAATGCTGCTGATTCTGTCACTGCACATATTCAACACATTACTCCGTGCATACACACAGAGGGAAAACTTTTTACCGACTTACTGGGAAAGAAAAAAATAATTTAACAGCAGTGAATGTTAACAGGTTTGATTTTCCATTCCTCACTGCTGTGCCAGGTTACTCCACTCTACCTTCCCCAGTGTCAGTGTAGCTTTTAATGAGACTGAAAACTGATTTCCTACATTTATTCTATGCTTTAATTAAGCTCATCAGTCTCTGTGCAATATAACTGCCAGTGTGCCAAAAGGAACAAAGACAAGAGGCTGCTACAGAACCCTGAGGATTTATCACCTCATATACCTACTACCATATAGAAAGCCACAACCTCAACATTACTGCTGTTAAAGAGACCAGCAAAATACCTTTCCAGTATTTTCCTACAAGCAGCAGCCAAACTCCTCAGCAGAGATCTGTGCAGACACTAAAATGCCAGCTCTAAGGAGCCTATGCTATTTAGTAGGGAGACCAACGTACCTTCTCTTTGGAGATGGTGACCGGGACTTTGACCGGCTGTCAAAACAGAATCAGCAATGCAGATTCAATGTCAAATGCAACTTTTAGATTAAAAAAAAAAAACAACCAACCTATTAGAAAGCAATGGAATTAGAGGACTCTAGCCAGGTCTTTCCAATGGTAAAGTTTTCAGAACAGCTTTTACTCTGACAGGGATTCTTCATTCATTTAGCATGGAGATGCATTTTAAGCAACTTTCTTCAGCAGACAAACAGAAAAACAAGGGGGAGTACTGAGGTGAGGCTTTGAGAAAAGCAACATCACCAAATTGCTGCTGTTTTATGAAAAGCATTAACAAAGCTCAAGATCTTTATCAAATTGACAGAAAAAATAAACAGAACTGAGCACAGTGGCACAAAAAATTAGTACTGTGTTGTAAACTACACAGAGTTAATGAAAACCAAGAGACAGGTAAGGAAAACATTCCAAAGAGCTGCAGAGGAAATGCTGTAATTTCTGTCATATCACAGAGAGATTAGCTGGGGACCCATGTTTGGGATATATTTCTAAAGGTCAAGGCTCTGTTAATCATGCAAACCTAAATTTGAGATGCTACTGCAGGCTCTATGTGTGCATGCTCACCTCTTAGCTGGAGAGCCAGACTTTGATCTGCCATGAGACCTAGACCTGCAACAAGAAAAAACAGCTCAGCAGGGAAACTGAGAGCATGCAGGTTCCCACATCTGGGACAGCAGGATTCACACTCAGTGGATGAGAGTTGTCATGCTGAATACACAGAACCCTGCAAGTTTCCAGGACTTTGCCTGTTAAGCTTCAGAAGAAATATTTTTAAATAGATGCAGCATGTTGCTCTGTATTTTGGTCCCTGGCTGATGACCAGTGGTTGCTGATGCAGGTGGCAGGAAATCAAGAACAATACAAGAGCAACCCAAATCCTGACCAGTATTTTCACAGAGCTAATAAAAAGCCACACTCAACTTGCAGGTTTTATTAGGCTTGAGTGACATCTGCAGCTGCAGACAGCTCATTCCTGCAAGTATCTTCTCTGTGAAGTTCATTTTAGGGTGAAAAAAATGTGAAAAACATCAATCTTTTAGATTGCTGCCCTACAGGAACACTAATACTGCCTGAATGCCTCACTGAAATGTTGAGGTCCCCCAAGGAACTGTTCTACATTCCACATCCAAGGCTTTCCACAACAACTTCCAGATGTGTGCTGTGACACTGTCAAACTAGCAACTGTCAAGTAGTACTCATTTACTCTGGTCTTCCTCATGAACCCAGAGCCTGTCTCTGAGTGCAATGCATTCCTTGGACTCTTCTGTAAAGAAATAATCTTTCAATTGCATAAGCACAATTATTTTCCCACTTCTGTCTAGCTGTGCATTCTAAAGCCTTGGCAACTTTAATCCCTACTTACTATGGAAAGTATCACACAATAGTCTGGAAATGTCTCTACAAGTATCCTTTACCCTGCAGAAAAAGTCTGGTACCAAAAAAAGAGAAAACGATGGTGGTAAAATCAAGATGTTTTCCTCTTTGAGAGTCTGCTAACTGTAGCTGTTTCCTGCTCATCACTGACAGTGAACAGTGATAAGCCATGGTTAAGTCAAGTAGAAACAACCAGTACTAAGATTCAACATGGTTTAGCCACAGATGTGCCCAGCCAGTGAAAGGCACTGCTCTGCTGCCTTGGGCAAGTCCTTCTCTCTTCACCAGCTTCTGGACTATTTGTGTGAGTTTCTGCTCTTAGTTAAGCTTCCTGGTCTTCACCTCTCCTTCCCCGTAAAACGCCCCTCACTGCCTGCTGCCCATCCTCAGAAAGTGCTCCTTCAGCTGAGGGCTTTTCCACTTGCTTTTAGCTAAAGCTATCCTGTATTTTCCTGTGTTTGTTCACAGCTGACTGTTACTATTCTCAAAGAGCAGCCATTAAACCAGCACAGCAGGCACAGGCATTGGCTGGGCCACAAGCAATTCCATATCCAGAGCAGAATTTCCATTTACTCTTGTTCTTGTCGAGGACACCCAGCCAGCCCTGCTGCCAGGAAAAGGTACCACGAAACACAGGCTGCACTTACTTACTATCAAATAAAATTTAAGAGAACAAAGGGCATCCTGTGTTCCTTCACAATTTGATTTTTACTCTTGTATCACATTTCCTGGTACAAAATAATTCTGACAGGTGTTTATCTCAAATTAAAACCAGCTCCTACAGATTGGCAGATACTCAACAGAGCTGGAACTGCAGCTGTAATACTAAGGGCACCAGCAAGCCCTGCAAGACTTGCCTGGCTGCAGACTCTAAAGCACTAACACACTACTGGAAGGGCAACCTTCTCTGAAAAATAATGGTAAGAATCCATAATCTTGTGTGTGCTGCATAAATAAAAAGAAACTTCTGAGATTAATACTGCATTTGCTAGCTCTTAACACAACTTGATCAAACCAGTATTTGTGATGACTATGGGGACCTGGATATTAATTGTGTGCAAAAGAATGAAGAGGAAGAATAATACTCTGCACTGCTTCTTAAGACTACAGACCCCCAACTTAGTGGAGGGAAAACACACTTTTTTTCTGGAAAAAAAAACAAAACGTTAACAGTTGTTAGAGAACGTGAACACTTTTACGCAACTTTTACCAATTCTCTACAAACACATACCTGCTTCGGGGCCATGTCACAGACCTGGATCTAGATCTGGACCTTGATCTAGACCTGAAATTAAAAAATTGAGATAAATTAAAAGGACATCAACTCAAGCAGAAGCGGTAACAATTACAGCACTATGTATATTAATGTCTATGCGTGAAACTTAAGAGTTCCATGATCACAGGCCTACACGATCATTAGACATTTTAGACAAAGAAATTAATCATGGGAGAAGTCACTGTCTCAAAGTAAGGTCTCAAAACTCAGTAGCATGCCTGCAAATTTAACTAAGATTATCAGAAGCCTTTTAAAGCCTGCTGACTTCTAGAGGTCAGCACATTTTGAAGTCAGCTACCCAATACCTCTTGGAATCTCTCCTAATTAAAACTAGAAAACCCAACAAAACTAAAACACACAGCCTTTTAAAAATTAGTACTAATTACCTCGATCTCTTCAAGGAACCCGACCGGGACCGGCGGGGAGACACAGACCTAGACCTACGAGGAGACACGGACCTGGACCTACGATACGAAGCTGACCTGGACCTGCAAAGAAAGCAATTCAACAGTTGTCCAAATGTAGCTTTTTCTGAGCACAAGCAGGCAACAGGAGAAAAAGACAAACTCAAACACACCTCCTACCACGGCTGCGACTGCGTGAGCGGGAATACCTTCTTCCTCGGGACCTCGAGCGGGATCTGGAGCGGGACCTGGGTTGAGGTTAGAAAAAACAGGTATCAGCACACAGCTGCTGCCACCTGCACGTGTGAGGCCCTGCTGAAGTCAAAACTTTTTTCAGACAACTAAAGAACTAGCATCTGTCAGTTGGAAAAATGTCTGGGCCTACTTGTCTTGAG
>JAHLSL010000044.1:13720929-13773157 GCA_025920805.1 Petroica traversi | reverse complement strand
CTCAAGACAAGTAGGCCCAGACATTTTTCCAACTGACAGATGCTAGTGGTGTGTTTTTGTTGTTTTGTTTTGTTTGGTTTCTGGTTTTTCTTTTTTGTTTTATTTTTAAATTCTCTTTTTAGTTGTCTGAAAAAAGTTTTGACTTCAGCAGGGCCTCACACGTGCAGGTGGCAGCAGCTGTGTGCTGATACCTGTTTTTTCTAACCTCAACCCAGGTCCCGCTCCAGATCCCGCTCGAGGTCCCGAGGAAGAAGGTATTCCCGCTCACGCAGTCGCAGCCGTGGTAGGAGGTAGGGCTCTGCCTTCTGTGTTTCCATTCCCACTCATCCCTCTTGCAGCCCCTCCTTCCCTTTCTGTAGTTGCTCTGGAAAGTACCTTGCAGTGATGGATTGGTTTTCACTTTGCTTTGTAGATCCAGGTCAGCTTCCTACCGCAGGTCCAGGTCGATGTCTCCTCGTAGATACAGATCCTTCTCGCCCCGCAGGTCCCGCTCTGGCTCTCTAAGAAGGTCAAGGTACGTGGCTGCTGTTCAACTCCCACAGCGTTGTTGAAGGGCACATAATTTGGAGCTGAAATATCAGGTGCCTGTATATAGCTTACATAATGTAAGCAGCAGGCTTGTTTTGCAGTCCATATGTTGGTAGGAACTTCTGTGGTTTTACAAGCCTAAGAGCTACTCTGAATACATTGTTAAAAATTTAAGCATGAAATATTGAAGCTGCTGTTTCTAAGATTTATTTTTTGTTCTCAAGTTACAGCCTTTCTTTATGGCTAATGTTTCCAAATGCAGCTTCAAGTGCACAGGGTGCATTTGCTTAGTCAAGTACTACAGTGGGATTCATTTTACATGGGTGGCAGTACTAACCAAGGGTGCTGCAGTCTGCTAATAATAGAAGTTACTTTTGAAAACCAACAGTTCAACAAATTTCTCAGTCTTCTGGGACATTTTCAATAAGAGTTCTGTCTCACCTGTATGAAGCATGTGATAATAGAGCTTTCATTGCTTTTTCCAGATCTAGGTCCAGGTCACGCTCCAGGTCCCGCTCTGTTGTATGGCCTCGAAGCAGGTGAGGCACTTGTTTTGATTCAAACCAGTAATAGTTTTGGTGTGGTGTTTGGTTGTGGTGGTGTGTTTTGGTGTGTTTTTTGGTTTTCTCTGGGGGACTGTGTCTGGAAGGAGTTAGAAGGCTGTCTGGCAGAGCAGTATTTGTACTTAATAATTTATGCCTTTTCACAGGCAGAAGTAGTGAGGTACAATTTAAGGTCTGTGGAGAGAATTTTAAAAACAAGTTAATTCTTAGCTGTGCAGTAAATTCAGGATGGTGTGTGTGCTGTGCTGCCTTTTACTTAGCAGTGGAAAAGATGTTCATTCTACCAGTTCTGAGTGGTTGTGAGCAACCCTGTCCTCTGTAACTGATCCAGTAAAAAGCTACTTGTTATGGGGGGGTGGGGAATGGGGCAGACAGTGGCTCAGGATAATGACCAGGAAGGTTTCAAAGCAGTGGCATGTGATGTTTTTGTTTAACATGTGCCAGCAATGTTAGTAGGCCAGGTAAAGGTGAATATTGATTACCCTTCAAAAACAGTTCTAAGCAGAAATAGAGTAGAAGTATCTCACTTTTTTGGCTAAGCTTGTTGAACTGAACAGTCAGGTATTGAGAAATACCTGAATTCTGACACTCTGGGGGGATGTTTTATAGTAACAGCAAATATTTGACTTGATAAAGCAACATAATAAATGATGGAGGAAAGTCTCACTGTTGAAGTAGATTTTAATTCCTGAGATAAACTGGGAATAGTTTACTTATTAATAGCCAGGTACTGGTGCAAGATCTGCATTATGCTTGAATTAAACTAGCATTGGGAACTTGAGCTGAAGAATGCACCAGCTCTTCAGCACACGATTACTTGTGGCTGATACCATGCTCTTAATGTGCTGTTAAATACTTTCTGAGATGACTCTTGAAACTATTCTTCCCTTTCTAGAAGGGATGCTTACAGGTAGGAAGAAAGTGTGGGAGTCTGCTCTGGTGTTGTGTGGAACTGGCAGCTAAAGCGTTGCTGGGGAGCTTCCTGTGCTTGTACTTGTGTCTTCTCATGAGTGGGGTCTCTGAAAGAAGGACCCCTTGGGAGGTCCCAGGGAAGCACCAGGGCCTTTCCCCTGTGGTTGGTGCTGCTGCGTGGGGTGAATTTGCTGTTGCAGCTAACTCTCAATGTGTTTGCATGCCCACTGGCTGCTTTGCTGAGCTTTATTTTTCTCCTGTTGTAGGTCTGAGTCTCATGGTAGATCTAAATCTGGCTTACCTGCTAAAAGGTGAGCGTTCAAATAAAAGTACCACTCAGTTGGTTTTTGTTTTGGTTGGTGGGGGTTTTTGTGGGGTTCTTTGGGTTTTTCTTCATTTGGACTGGTATGTCAGTTGCAGGGTTGGTATTTTACTTTTCATAGCTGATTTCAAAAACATTTTTCATATCTTATGGGGTCCTTTTAACAGCTGAATTTTTTTTTTGGGGGGACACTGGCAATTCTTCCAGGATTTTGCATACAGATGTTTTTTGCTCATTATCAAAAAATGTTTTTGACAGGATTTGGGGCATATTTTCTCCTACCTTTGCTCTCAAATGTCTGTAGTTCTCCCTTTCCCTAACTGCTTGTTTCACTGCTCCTGCTTTGCAGGGTTACTGTGATTTACAGCAGCTTTGGAGCTGTGTGTTGCTCTTTTCCTGAGGGCTCCGGCTTCCAGCATTTTTCCTTCTCACCTGCAGCTTCTTGCTTAAAGTAACTGGGTACACTTGCTACCAGCAGTGTCAGTGCACTTAACATCAAATTGTTCTGGTTTTACACGGTCAGAAGTGGTTACTGAGAGCATCCAAGTGTTCCAATCACACTGATTTGATTATTTGTTTTTTTAACAGCCGCTCAAAGTCCAGATCACCATCTCCAAAGCGAAGGTAGGAATGTCTTAAAACTGGAGTCTGTCCTGTGGTTCAGTAACACGAGAGCTGGAGCAGTTCCCAGAGAAGTTAACTTGGGCATGGATAAAAGCTCAGGGTTTTTACTTGCCTGAATATGTGAACTATGAGAGATGAATTGTTTGTGGGCATTTCCTGCTGCTGGTAGTCAGAATGTCATGATAATAACTCCTGAGGGAACTTTAATGAAATGTTCCTGAGGAATTTAGGGAACAAGTGAGTAATGTAAGGTGTGGAGCAAGCCATGAAAGTGTCGTAGGATTAAATTTCTGCTGGTGCCTCCTGCAGGCTCAGGAGTTGCACAGCTGCCAAGCCCCATTAAGCAAGAAGTTTTCCTGTGTTGCCAGAGCAAGTGTGTGCTGAAATTGAGATTTCTGAGTAGGCCTGATGTCTCAGCTCTTTTAAGTAGTCTTCAGCTTTCAAGCTTTTTAAAGCAGGTTTGAAGTTAAAAACACAACACTTCTTTCATTATTTGAGAGCTGTAAATGAAAATGGGGGTGGGACTGCTGAGCAGAGGAAGCCCTGGAGTAGGATGCACAGTTTCTGTTGGTTTTTACTGTAGGAGTTGTTCTTAATGGTTTATTTTCTTTTTCAGTCACTCACCATCAGGAAGCCCTTGAAGGAATGAAAGTCCTGAAAGAACATCCTTCAAATTTAAGAAGTTTAGTAAAAAAATTATTTTGTTTACATTATAAGGGATTTTATGATGTAAGGGCTTAGTCCTAGAAGGCTGTTTCTATTGACTAGCAATTGGCATGAATCTCTTATCTCCTAAAAGTCTTGTTAGCAGACTAATACAAAACTCTTCTGTTGTGTTCATGTTGTGTGATCTGAAAATGTTGGGCGCTTTTTTTTTTTATTGGTGCATTGAAATAAACTGCATTTCTAACTAAGAAATAAATTGTGATAACCCTTCTGTTCATATTTGGGATGGGGAAGCAGGCTCTGTGCCCCTGGGGTGAAAACCAGGGGCCAGGTTGGGACAGGCACATGTGCCTTCTACATCCCTATGGAGCACCAGCTAGAGGGAAAAGGTACCAGTGCCAGCTATATACCTTTTTTAGAAAATTTGAGGGGTTTTGTGGTCATTAGAGGTCCTAAGCATAATCTGCAGGTCCTATTCAAGTTGCAAGTGGGGAAGTTAAGAACTCAGGCTTCTGCTCTCTGACCCTTTCTGCCTGGTTCCATCCTGGCAGTGGAGTATATCCAAGGATCTGTGGTTGCTCTGGGAAACCAGGCTGTCCCTATCTCACTGTGGATAGGTTGCTGAAAGATTTAATAAAATAGTGCAGCATTTTTGCCAGTTTGACTCATCTTTGCAGCTGTTCTCATAATGGCTGTTCTCAGAGTAGCAAGGAAAGTGGAGTGCCAGGTACTTTCAGGAATGTTCGGAAGGACAAGCACCCTGCTTTTCTGGAGTGGCTGAACACCTGCTTGCCCATGGCAAATGGGGAATGCCTTATTTTGCTGTGCCTGTGTGCATAGCTTTTGTTTTATTAAACTAGCTGTGTCTCTGAACCAGGGAATTTTATCACATCCCATTCTCTCCCCATCCCAGTGCCAGGTCGTGGAGGTGGGGAAGGGGGAGGGAGTGGAGCTTAGGAGCCAGCTGGGGCTAATCCATCCCAGCAGAGCTGCAGGGCCATTCTCTGCACAAGGGGGAATGTTGGTCTTGGTACTCCTGTCTTTTTCCTCACAGGAGGGGGTGTTTGTGTGAAACTCCTACAACCATTCATCTGTATTTTTAAAAAAATCAAACTTCCAAACTGTGTCCTTCCTTACACTCATTGCTCAGGCTGAAGGTTGCAGATCTGGTGGCAGGGGCAGTGTTCACTCTGGTTTTACTGTGAAAGGTGACAGCCCAGTCCTGGCACTTAAGGCACTTGGTATTTGAGCAGCAATGCTCAGCAATGCAGTTAACAAGGCCAAAGGGTGGAAATAGTAGTTCATTATTACTACAGCATTTACCACACACTGGTGCAGCCCTGTTCCCCAGAGCAGGAGTTGGCTAAAAGCTTCCAAAAGTGGGACTTGGTTCCAGCTGTGTGAGGTGGCAGGGGGGCTACTCTATGCCAGAAGAGGTTAGCAATGAGCAATGGCATCTGCCCAAGAAGTCATTTTAATGCACTACAGCAGCCCCTATTACGTTTCCCTTCTTCCTAGTGCAGGGAAAATGTCCACTCTGTCCTGGAGTTTTACCCTGTCACCAGAGCAACCTGCACTGCTCCAACAGCACACTGATCCAGTACAGTCTCCTTACCACAGGATATTGTCTGAATTTCAAAACCTCTTGACACAAACTAAAATGTGCTCACCTGTAAGAGAGCTTTGAGCTGAACTGTAAACAGAGCCTCCCTGGTTAGCCAAAACTGCCTCACTGAAGTCTTGGTCAGAATGTAGAACCGAGTTTAAGCCAATTTGGGAAAAGTTCCCTATGACATGCTGCCTCCAGACATGACTATTAGAAGAAACAGCTGGCTAGCAGGTGTTTGTGTGACTAGAAAACAATCTGCCAGGGTACAGTCCTATGAAAAAAACACTTTCTTGGAGGTTTCTATTCCTTCTGGAAGATTTGCTATTTTCCCATTTCCCAGAGTCTACTATAAGCCATCCTAATTTCAACAAGAGAGCAAACAAAAGAAAAAAACCCCAGACTATCAACTGTACAAGTTGCCAACTTGTTCTTCTAGAGCTCAGTGTAACGTTTGGACCAATAAATGCATCAGGACACTGATACTTGGTCTGTTCTTGGGCAATTCTCCACGGAAAGCTGTTCTGATGTCACTGCGTGGTCACAAGCTTGACAATCATCCCGATGATCCGAGAGCCACGGGGGCACATGCACAAATCCATGCTGGGGTTCCTGATCTTATCCTGCAGCAGCTGGTCCAGCTCACAGCGCAGCTCTTTCACCAGCTCGGCCACCTGGTAAAACACAGGAGAAGGGTGAGTCCCTCCTCCAGCACAGCCCTGCAGCACTCCCAGGATGGCCCCTCCTTTTCCTCACCTGGTGGGAGGCAGCCACGAAGCGAATCCAGCCGTCATCCAGGGAAATGACAAAGTCCCCCTTGAGGAGCTGCATGTGCACCTGGCCGCCCCCCAGCAGCACCAGCGGGTACACGGACACCATGCTGCAGTCCCGGATGAACACGCGGCTTGTCTTGATCTTCTCGTGGTACACCAGGTACGGGCTCTCAAAGTGCCTGGTCTGGGACAGGGACACAACAGCCTGGTCAGGGTGACACTGCTCCTCCTGCCTCTGCCATGCACAGCTGCAGAGAGCAGCAAATGTGCCTGAAGTGCAGCACTAACAGCCCCTCTCTGACCCATAAGAGCTGCCAACAGCCTTGCTCCTTCCTTGCATGTCATAAATCAGCTAACTCAGTGCTGACTCAAAGAAACAGAGTATGGCCCTGAATTATCTGCCAATAGATAATCAATACTGAGAAGACACCAGGGGAACACTGCAACTGAAACGTCACTGCAGGTGTAGCCTAAGAAAACACAAATGTGAGGTTATTGAACCTATTACTTCCACTCCAGAGGCTGGAGTTTAACTCTGTGCCCAAGAGGACACTCCTAGCTCAGGAATGCACCATTATTTACAATCCTAACACAGGACTGTCTAATCATTAAGATCTTTTATTTTAAACATCAGTAGGGATCCTTACTGTAATTTTAAATACTCAAGGTGATTTCTTTTATAAAAAAAAGAGTATGTGTTGCAGAAAAAAGAATCCTGACCTGATAATTCACAGAGGAAGGATGAATATGAACATAACCATCATTTTTAGTAACAAACTTCAGCTCTTCTGCTTTTGGTTGCATTTTCACTGCTCCTGTACTGGTCTTCTGGTATTTACCCTCTGGCTTTTTCACCTGTATGGTAAGAAAAAAGGTTATAAAAATTTGCTGCATCAGAAAACGTTTTAATTTTATGTTTTAAATTTTTCAAAACCAGAAATTCTGTAGTAGCAATGTCAGGTCACTGGAGACAGGTATTACACTCCAGGTGCTGTCTAACCCTGACTTCCTTTGTAACCTCAGCATTCTAAAAAGGTGTAATTTTAAGTGGCCTCTTAACATTTGCTGCTGGCTTCTGTGTGACACTGCAAGCAGCCTGCAGGAACAGCAGCAGTCTCAGGCAATACAACCTGGAGCTCTGCTCCAGTCTCTGACACCATAAGCAGCAAACTTTGGCAACCTGAGCCAGGCTCAAGGCTGCCACACTGAGCCCAAATGAAAGCAGGCTGTGTGGATATGCTAGGCAGAAGAAGGAAAAATGAAAAATCATTCTTTTACCTGGACAACATTGGGATATAGT
Organism: Petroica traversi; assembly: GCA_025920805.1. NCBI lineage: Eukaryota > Metazoa > Chordata > Aves > Passeriformes > Petroicidae > Petroica > Petroica traversi. The sequence continues at coordinate 13,765,863 of JAHLSL010000044.1, read as the reverse complement.
GCAGCACACAGCATAGCTGAGATCAGCTTGATGTTCTCTGCATTTGAATTTGCCTGCAGAATCAATAGAGGATCATTAGGGATCCTACAGTTCAGTGTGTAAAGGTAAAGCCCTGCTTCAGGAATGACTGAATTCCTGAAACTGGTTCACTTTTATAGCTGCCCTCCTGAGCTTTATAGAGGAGAAATCACTGTTGCTGTGGCCTCAGGCTGGACCAGGGCTGTGTTTCCCCCCACTACCAAGGGAACAAATTTGCTACCACTCTCCTGGTGCAGTCAGTGCCCAGCTGAACTGTTCTCTGACAATCTGCCTACAAAGCAGTTTGCACCTGAGAGAAAGCAAGCACAAGCTGTCCCAAAGCACAGGAACATCCTACAGCTACCAAACCCAGACCACCATGTAACACCCCAGGAGATCTCTGGCCCCAGTCTTTCTGAAGACAGCCCACATCAAAAACTGCAGCAGCATTTTGAAGCACTGATGAAAGGCTGTGAATTACCTCCTCTCCTGTGGCATCCAACACGCCATCACCTCCTTGGGACCACTTCTTCTCAATATCCCTGGCTCTCAATCCCTCCTTCACAAAGCCAATGTCAGAAAGCAGCTCTGCAAACTGCCTCTTCAGACTGGCAATTTCCTGCAAACAGACAGAGGGCTGTGATTGCTGCCACACCCAGCAGGAAGAGCCTGTCCCAGTGGCTGATTTCTGTCACTGGGACTCTGCCAGTCCCTGTGCCAGGCCACAAACACTGACTCACCTGAAGAACTCTTCCTGACAGAAAGTTCTCCCTGCAGTAGTTGTAGCTTGCTTGAGAGCCCTCCTTGATACTTAAACGCCAGCCCTGATTGAGAGGATGGGGGGAAGCTTTTAATACAACATTTCTGCTTGAATTTCAAACACATCACAAAACCCTGAGAGAGTTTTTTACTGAGTTTTAACTCACCTTATAGGCCTGGAGAAGAGCCAGGTAGTCACTGTTTCCTACTGCAAACTCCAGCTTCTTTTTGTTTGCTTCTTCCCTTTTATCCCATGGTGACACCTAGACAGGCAGGAACAAGTTAGTGTGTTCTTTCCCTCACCACTTGGACACATTCACAGCTACATGACACATTCTCTTTGGTGTTTTCACAGCAGCTCACAGGGCAGAATGCAAAGTTTCCCTATGGACAACAGAAACTATGAGGGATTCAAAAAAGCACCTGTTTCAAAAAGCCAAGGTGACAGCAAAGACACAAACTGAGATCCACAATGACTTCTGCATTCACAACTCAGATGTGTCTGTTCTATCATTATCACTGTTTCTCAATTTATAGGTTTTTAACAGCAAATTCAGAAAAAATGTGTGCTAAAACCTCAAAATAATATTCACTGTTTCTACTGTATAGAAGTACCATTCTTGCTGCTACCACATGTTTCTAAACTTCTGCATATAACTGAACTGTTTTAACAAGCATTGTATTAACAATGTTTTAAACACATGTTTAAAAAGCTAAAAAGAAGAATGAAAATCACCAAGTACAGTGTGCTGCAAGTCACAACAGCATTCTGCTGCTGCACGAAAACACAGCCCTTGTCTTAAGAATACTTACAAAAGGTGACTTAAAGGCCAGGCTGGCTGCTATGGTCAGTGCAGGGTCCAGGCAGCGGAAAATGGTGCCAAACAGCATGAGTTTGCCAATCCTGACATCCACAGGCAGGGAGGCCAAGTGGTATCCCAGAGGGGTGAGCTTTTCATCCGGGGTTAAGGCTCCCAGGTCCCGCAGTCGCACCTTCGATGCCTGCAAAGACTCAGTCCTAGGGGGCTCGATCAGTCGTGACAGGACAGAGTGAAGACTCTGCTCAGAAAACATCTCCAGGATCTTAATTCTTAAAAGAGGCAGGGGGAGGGAAAGTTTAAAAGAAAAAAAAAACAAAGAAAGAAAAAGCACAGCTTAGTTCCATAGGCAGGATAAAACAAGGAAGCTTTTGTAAAACAGAATGAAAACCCCAACAGAAAACATGCTGGGAAGAGCAAATTCTCTGGAAGAGGGGTCTGTAAGGCAAAGCTGAAGTCAGGGAGCAATGTGGAATAGTGAGTCGGTAAGAACAGATTTCTACATAGCACACTAAGGTTTGAAATGAAGTTTTTTACTGCAAAACTATAATCTGGGCTGCATTGTTTCCTTTCAGTAAAAAAGAGGGGCACAGCGTGCAGCAGAGACAGGAAGGCCTCTTGCTTCCATCACCTCATTTGCATGTCTGGTTCTTGATGTGGCAGGTGCTCCCTACACACTGGCTGTTTCAAAAAACACAGCAGCTCACCTTAGACACAGCTGCTCCAAGGGCACTCTCTGTATTTCTGGCAGCTGTTGTTTCACAAGCTGATGGTTGTAGTGGTGGCTGCTGAAGAGGTGGAAGCAGACGCCCGAGGCCACACGTCCTGCCCGCCCTTTCCTTTGCAGAGCATTGGCCTTGGACACAAAGGTGTCCTCCAGACTTTCCATTCCTTTCCCTGGGTCGTATCTACAGAAGAGCAAGAGACAGGTTTGTATTCACAGAGCCACAGATGGTTTGGGTTGGAAGGGACATTAAAGATCATCCAATTCCATCCTCTCCCTGCCACATGCAGGGACATTTTCCACTAGACCAGGTTGCTCAGAGCCCTGTCCAACCTGGTCTTGAACCCTTCTAGGGATAGGGCAGCCAAAGCTTCTCTGGGAAACCTGTGCCAGGGCCTCACCACAGTAAAGAATTTCTTCCTAATATCCAATCTGAACCTGCCCTCTTTTAGTCTGAGCTGTTTTACCCCTTGTCCTATCAGCAGCCCTTGTAAAAAGTGACTGTTGATGAATGCACAGAGAACAGGCTGGAGGCTGGGCAGGCAGATGCTGATAACTCCTGTATGGATACAATTCCCACCCCTGCACTTGGATCTGAGTTTAGATTAGCTGTCTCCACCTTGTAGAAGCTTTCTACAGACCAAGTTTCCTTCCAGTTTTTCCCAGCTCTTTGGAAAGCTCAAAACATGGAAGTTTCCCAGCTTACAAAACCCTGAGGAATGAATGCCAGCACCTTTTCTCTTTCATTTTTCCAGAGTCAATCACATAGACCACGTCATCGATGGTGACAGATGTCTCTGCAATGTTGGTAGAGATGATGATTTTGGTAACTCCTGCAGGAGGCCTGAGGAACACAGACTGCTGCTCTTCACTGGACAGGGAGGAGTGAAGTGGATAAACCACACACCTGCAAGGACAACAGGAAAACATTCTCAGGGCATCCCCAGCCTCTTCCTTCTTGAGAACAATCTGCCTGTACATCCTTGTGCCTCACTAGACTCTGCACAGAGTGTTACTTCTCCTTGTAGCAATCCAAGGCCAAAGGCAACCACAGCTGAATGTAAATCAGCAAACATTCTGATCCAAATCAAGGGCTGAGATTTCAGCAGCCTGGATCATGCAGAGCACAAAATAGGAAGCACTCCTCACCAGGGTCTCTGAGAACTTCAACAACTGACCTTCCTGAGCCGAGGAGAAAAACAAAAGGAGTGAGCCAACAAGACAGCAGAAAAGGAATTGCCCTGATTGGAGTCAGCTCACACATCTAATAACCTTCATTTATCCCTGGATAAAGACAGGCTTTGTGCAGGAAATGACTCTTTATTTATGGGTAAAGACTGACAGTTTTGGAGCTTTCCTGCCTTACCTCTTGCTGTGCCTGTTATTAAAAAGAGCATTAGTCTGAAGCTGCTCATAAAGCATCTTGATTTCTGCTAGGCCAGGCAAAAATATCAACACAGCACCTATATACGTAGACAAAAAAAAAATTTTAAATCACTCAACAGAAAGGACAGCACATTATTTTAATACTGTGCAATTATTGTACCAAAGAAAGCACACAGGCTATAACAGCCCTTCACAAAAGACTTTTCAAAGTAGACAATTTTCTCACCTTCCCTCTCCCATTTATATCACGAGCTTTGTAACTCAACCAGAAATTAATTTTTTTCAAAAACAGCCAGTAGCTACAGAAACTCTGCATGCAAATCATTAGTTCTGGGCTGTCTAAGAAGTTTCCAAGAACCTTCTTTTGTTTATCTCAAAAGGACAATGAAATTACCTGGGGGATATGAATGTCTGCCAGCAACTATCCATTCCAGCAAGGCTTCAATTAATTCCAGATTGACTTTGTCCAAGTCCATGACAGACATTGTTTTCAACACTGCCTTGCTAACCCCTGGGAAAAAAAAAAAAGAAATAAAAGACACAGTAAATCCTTGTCTTGTAAAAAACATCTGTGGATGCATGGACCCAGTGTGGCTGCAGAGCCAGTCACAGCCTAGTTTAAAGAACACCTGAAGAGGGCAGATCCATGCTGCGCCTCAAGCAAAGCTGCTTCAGCAAAAACAGAGAGGAAAGTGGAACTAACAATGCATCTAAAAAGGGATGGAAAGAGACAGCACCTGAAAACTGACAATTTTCAGATGCCAAGAACTGGTTTCAACCAAGATGTTTGCTGTAGTTTAAGAGAACAATGGGTTCTCTTATTTTTTTTTTTAACTGGCAGGAAGTTTCTCATCTAAAATTTCACAAGTGCAAAACTCCAAACTACAGACAAGTATTCAGCTTCCAGTGCTAATATCCCATGTTGTCTGTGTGCCAATTCATGAAATTCAAGAAGGAGCTCACCTTTGTATCGTGTAAGGAGCTGCTTCAGAGTTAATTTCTGGTCTGGGTCTGAATCTCTGACCACAGTGTCAGAGGTTTCCAGAAGGCCAGCACGCCTCAGGTCCTCCTCTACTTCTTCAAATGCAGTTCTTTTGTGTCTCCCATTCTGTTCTTGCTTTATCTTCCTCCTGTAGGGGCTGCTGTCCTCTAAAACATACCTGGACAGCAGAAGAACATTTGGTGGTGTGGAAAGAAGCCTAATTCTAAAAATTAACTACAAAATATTTTTTTTTTAGTCTGAGAGAAACTTTGTATAAGTGAGTTGCAAAACCATAGATAACATGAAGGTCAAAGTGCTTTAGCAGAGTGCAGGTGATGGGGGAGATCTGAGAGGATTTACTTATTAAATACATGCACAGAACTACTGCAGCCTCAAGGTCAAAAGTGCAACTTCAACCTCACCACCCAAATACATCTGAGAACGTGTGAATTTCACACCTTGTCATTGCAATCACATCTTCCAGAAAAAACTGGTCCACAGGAAACGTTCGACCTGAAAGGAAACATGAGAAAAAAAATGTATCTAAACGTGCCACAACAGCATGGAGAAAAGAGGAAAAATACCAAAGATTATTGTTATTTCTGACTAGGACAAAGAGTGGGGGTTTCCAGACATGGAGTGCTAGGTTGGATGGGGCTTTGAGCAACCTGGTCTAGTGAAGGGGCATCCCTGCCCATAGCAGGGGGTGAAACCAAACAGCTTCTAAAGTTCCTTCCATCCCAATCCAATCTGGGATTCCATGGTAATATGCACAATGCACTCACACAGGCAGAGAAGGGCTGATACACTTTTGGGAACACATCCATGCTCCTCCACCATAACTCAGCAATTTAAAAGGTGCACTTGGCTAAACGTGGGCACATCCAGCTGGATCCCTCTCACAGGATACAGGAGAGTCTCCAGCTGTGGTGAAACTAACCCAGGGAACCATGTCATGCACACACCATATAATGATTCTCTTCTGAGGAGGGAAATTCTGCTGGTACAAAGACAGCACAAAAATGACAACATTTCCAAGTCCTTTCTCTCCTAATTCTCATCAGCCTTTCCCTCCAAGCCCTTAGAGTCGTATCTCTTGTAAACACCCTCAACTTGAATTGAGAATCACTTTACACGAAGAAACAGTGAAAACAAATCTCTAAAACAATGAATGGTAATAAAAATAAATGGTTTTCACCTGGTATGTTGATGATTGGACAGGAGTGGAAGTACTGAGAGAAGAGCTCAGCATTCAGGGTGGCACTCATCAGTATAATGCGCAGGTCTGGCCTCTGAACCATTATATCCTTCAAAACCAGCAGCAGGAAGTCACTGAAGAAAACAGGCCAAAGAACATTTGAATTTCTTCCGTATTAACTTTCAGATTCTCTATTTTTCTCCTCATTCTGTCCACTTTCCTGGTGTTTTCCAACAGCACAGCAACACCATCACAGAAGCATGAGCTTCTCAGAATGGCCTAGTGGAAGGCAATCTGCAAATCTGACTCTTTCCTGGTTGTCCCTCACTGGAGTGTCAGGATTTTTTAGCAAAACCATTTAAACAATATAAAGCTTTACAAATTACTTATATTAATTAAATTTAATTAAAGCAAGAACATTAGGTAAGAAATTAAAGTAACATATAAGTCCTTTTTGCTCGTCTTCCTTGAAGACTTACTCAAACTAACCCACTCTTCCCTCCTCTCTGTATTTTTCCCTATATATTTATAGCTTTTGTGGCATGACTAGATGATTGGCTTGAAGTGATTTTAAATGAGAAGGAAGATGAATCCTTGAGAGACACAGCCCTTTTAAGAGGCAAAAATATCACCTGAACTGCAAAATAATAGGTAAGAGACAAAGCCTCCTGGAAACCCACTGCACTGCAGTGTTTGACAAGGAAAACAAAGAAAAGGATGTTTGCTAATTAATTTACAGAGATACTGACAGACATTATCTTTTGTCTGTCATTAGGAGGTAAGTGGAGTAAAACTGCAGGAGGCTAGAGCAGGATAGGATGAGACTGTCTAGAACAAGTAAAATCTATAGACTGGAAGGAAATGTGAGCACTTGTCCCTTGCTCTGCTGAAGCCTGCATCAGGAGCAAAAATTCTGCAAAAGGCATGTGAAGAATTATGGTATTTGATAAAAACTGAAACAGGGTAAGTATAAGAAACAGACAGCTCTGGTTAAAAAGTTATTTAATGCTCCAGCCCCAGCCAAAACCTCTTTGACACTGCTGCAATGTGAGGGCACATTGGAGACACAGCAATTCATTTATGAGAGATGGGCTTTCTCATGAGCTGCTGCAGCACAATTTCCTCCTGCCCAAAAACAAGAACCTAAACCCAGACTCTTTCCACCATCCCACACTACTGCCACAGGATCAGTTCCTTGCACCTTAGCCACCTTTGTCCTTTTGACTACATTTCTTCATTTTGCTTACAGGGTAAGAGATTATTTACCTTTCTTCTGTTCTTTCGTGAACTTCATCAACAATAACATGAGTGACTCCCTGCAAAGTCAGATCTCCTTCCAGCCTTCTCAGCAGCACACCAGTAGTGCAGTACAAGAGCCTGGTAGCTGAGGACTTGAAGGGTAAGACACAGCATTGAGTTGACTCTGGCCAAGTTAACATAGTGCAAAGAGAATATGTGCTGCCATGAAGCATTTGGTTTCAGCTCAGTGCCAGCTTTGACAGAGAGGAAACAAGTAAATTTTAAATTCTTGACTGAGAGCTGCTTCTTACCAAGGGGCATTGCTAACTATCAAAAAATCTGAACTGCTTTCCTCTGGATATTGTTTTCTGACAAATAACTCACATCTCTCTTCCTAGAAAGATTCAGTGAACCTCTTTTTTAGCATACTTCTTGGAAAAAGCAAACCAGCTGCAACACAGACAAAACCTCACTTCCAAGACAGCAGTTTGGATTCAAGCCCTCATTTCTGTCTGGCTTTAGCTGTAACTCTTCAGTCTTCACTTGGGAGACACACAGGAATGGCAGCAGGCAGAAAAGCAGCCAGTAGCTCTCCAAAGGACAGCAGGATTACTCACTCTCAAATCCTTTCACCTTGCTCAACAGAAAGCAAACCCACAAGACACAGCACTGCACTCCCATTCAGCAAAGTGAACTGTGCAACTTGAGATGAAATAAAATATAAAACACGTTTCATAATATTTTATAAAACATAGATGATACAAAATTGCTTATCTCACTGCATGGCAGGTACAGAGCAGGGACTCTGCACACTAGAGAAGCACTAAGCACATTTTAATAGGAGTGAATGAAAACCAGCAAGAAAAGCAGATGTACCTTTACACTTTCCAGACGGATCTGATATCCAACAGTGATTCCAATCCTTTCTGTTCTTTCCTTGGCTACACGTTCAGCCACAGAAATGGCAGAGATCCTGCGAGGCTGAGTGCAGATGATGTTTGCAACTCTGCTTGGAGAGCCTTGCAATGAAGCATCCAAGATAAACTGAGGGATCTGAGTGGTTTTCCCACACCTGCACAACAACACCAGGAATTAATCCAACATCTCCCACCCACATAAACTGCCTGCATTCCACTGGAAATTTGCTTTGTTTCATTAGTGTGATCCTTCACATGAATTTCACCTGGGACTGCTGTCACTGGTCACACTGGTCACAGATGAGCCACCACCCCAACCTTTCCAGAACATGGATCATAATTCCCATTCTTCTGTGTACACTTTGATACATAAAGTCTGTATGTGCAATCACACTCTTACCCTGTCATGCCACTCACAACAAGAACTTGGTGACTCTCAAGCAAACTCAGAATGTTTTCTCTCTCTTGCCATGCAGGGAGCTTCTGTCTTTCATACAGCATGGACTGGAAGTGCCTGGAAGACTGATGCACAAAAACAGAGAGCTCAGCAGTAAGAACACCACTGGGATGGAATTGAATTATCTTAAGCAACTGTTTGTCTCTTAAATATTTACTTCTCTAGAGTAAGCAAGAAAAAAAATATTGTGTTCCGCACATTGTACCTTTTTCTGCCGAAACTGTGCGCAGATTTTGAAATTTTCATTATACAGAGACTTTGCCTGCACATCATACTTTCTGGAAAGCTTCTTCTTCAAGTTCACATAACTCTCGTTCTCCACAACAACTTGTTCAGGCTCTTCTTCCTCCTCCTCCTCTTCTGCCACCACCTCTTCTTCCTGAGGCTCTGGCACTGTTGAGGTGGAGAGTGTACAGTTAAGTATTGTTATTACTAAGGAATTGGCAATGCAGGAAATAAAGACATGTTCCAGCAGCATTCGTAACAAAGAACCTTGTTGGACTGGGCCTGAGGGTCTGCAGGACTGTTTCTGACATGCACTCAGTTCAAAACTACCAGCAAACCTCCCCTCACCTCACCAAACTACCCACAGCTTCTTCATCCCCATCCCACTTGTCACTACACCTGTACCAGGGTCTGGGTAGGCACACAGGGAGCCAGGATGGTGAAGTGGTTTGCCTTCCTGAACATTTTCCATGTGCCTCAGCTCACCTCCCCAATTCACCACAAACCACTTCTCTGCAGCATAAAATTTTGATGTTAGTGTAGTTTTAATTAATTAGGTGTTAAGTCTCTTTGGTATAAAAGTATAAAGTACTTTTATACCAAAGCTGAAACCGGATGAGGTAATTGGGTGCCTTTGCCTATCAATTGAAGCAGGATTTGCTCAGACTGTCAGCCAGCCCTTGGAAGTTGCAAGGCTACTTTTACCTAAATAAGGTATTTTATAGCATAAGGAATATTTTATAACTAAAGAAAATTATTTGGAATCTCAGTTTCTGGAACAAAGCTGCTTTTCTGCAGAGGTGTTAAAAAATGGAATGCTTTGCCTTACTGTAGCAAAACCAGAGTTTGTAATTATTTAAGTGCTTTACAACTTGAGTTGATCTTGAAAACTGTCTTGAAAAAAGCTTGCCTTAGATTAAAGTAGTTTTGGAATTGAGAGCTTGAAAGTCACCCTGCCACAAGTGACACAGGAGACAACTCTCCCCCTGTGAAATCAACCTGTTTGCAGCAGCATAAATAAAAAGGGATGAGACCTTGAATAACACTCTATAATCGCTTGCCACATTTGCTTAGCCTTAAATCCACCTTTGTAAGTTAATTTTGAGGAGCTGTTGGTAGTTTTAAGTAATCTAAAAAAAGAGGTTTCTGAATTAATGAGTAGCAGATGCAGTAAAGCTTGCAAACAGCCTTCTCTGTTCTGCTCCAAGCACACTTCTCTGCTCCATTCTGGGGAGCTCACATCTCTCAATTTTTCCATGGATTGTGCAGCAATGGGCATCACTCACTCAGCCAAACCAAACTCTGTGCTCCTTGAACTCAGCTCTGGCCAGCACAAAACCTCTCTGCTGCAGCTTGATTACAGAAGGAACTTCCCAAGGCACAGACAGATCATGGATCTGGCTCACCACATGACTTTAACCTCCAGAAACAGATTTGGAACAGATGGCTGAACTGGGGGCTCTGACTTGTCTCTCTCTCTTTTTTTTTTTTTCTTTTAAATCTTTCTGTCTGTTCTTAGCCCAGAAACCATAAAAGAGATTTGGTGTACCTTCAGCTTTTTGATTTGAAGCAGGTGCACTCTCTGTCTGTGGTTTCACAGGAGATGCTGCCAGCAGGGGCACAGGAGGAGCACTGAACTTGTGCTGAGTATTGCTCAGTAACTCACTCATCTCATGTTCATCTTCCAAGCAAGTCACCAAGGTGTACACCACAGGCTCATGAGACTCTGCAGCCACCAGGGCCTTTCCAAAGAGGAATTCAGCAATGTGCAGACGACAAGCAAGAGGCAGATTCTCATCAGTGGAGTAAAATGCCACAAGAGGTGCCTGAAGAGGATACTTGTTTTCATCAGGAAATCTTACTTCAAGTTCATATATGGGCCCATCGCTATGTCTGAGATGAGCATTGTCTACAGAGCTCTTGGATGTGTTTAGTGGATGGTTTGGAGGGAACTCATGTCTAAATCTGCATTTTGAACCAAACCTGCAGCCTCCTTGGAGGTAAAATTTACATATTTCCTTTGAAGTCTGTTTTGCTGTGTCCCTTGTACCTTTTTGTTTAGATTTGTCAAGTCTGTGTGCCAGGTAGTCCAATTCCAAACTAAAAGTCCAAACTCGATTTTTAATCCTTTCTACAAATTTTTCTCCATAGATTGACCGGAGGGCAAAAGCTTCTTCTTGTCTCTGCTCTAAACATTCCTCTTGACTGACTTCAGCAGCTGCTGCAGAAACCTGCATCTTCTCTCCATACCTTTCAGAGAAGCACTGCAATAGCAAATACTCCAGTGATGCCCCAATATTGCCATTGCAGGATCTCAGCACTGCCCTACAACGCTCACAGTCAAAACCATACCTGCACCAAAACAGAGAAAACAGGGCAACAAGTGAGTGAGAGGCTCATATGAAGCAAAATAACCACAGGCCTGCTTGATTAGACTCACAGTAAGGGAGCATGCATGGCACTGCCTCACACCTCAGAATGTAGCATGAAACAGTTACAGGGTCAGATTTCCCCACACAACTACAGAAATTAAACTCTTCAGAAAAAGCTGTCACATGTAAAATGCTCCCAAACACAGCACAAATATTTAATAAAAACTCATGTCTGAAAAAATAGATGAAGAACATTTAGAAGGTTTTGAAGCATCACCTACTCAGGAGAAACACACAGCAGCAATGCTCCCTGAGCTTTCCTAATATCTGTTTCATTGTGTAAGAGAAAGAATGGAAAACCTCACTGGAAAAGACCGGAGGGATTTATTTTCATAAAATCATTATTTTAAATTCACCTAGCTGAGGATTAAATTAGTAGGAGATACCAGCTCATCAGTTCTGAACAGAGAACCTACCCAGGGTCAAGAGGAAGTCCAGGCCCTGAGGGCTTACAGAGTATTAAAACCAGTGATCTACTTCTTCAGGACACAAATTATTCACAGAAAAGCATCACCTGGACAGCTTGTGCACGGCAAATGAAGACACTTCACTGTCCACAATTCTGTGCTCAGCTGGCTCAGCAGACAACCTTGGCACTTCATCAGAAGCCTCCTGTTCTGTTGACCAGCACTGTTCATCATCGAGGTAATCGGGCTCATCATCATCTTCTCCAGCTACACTGATAAAAAGAGTTATCAAGTTAAAACGAAACACAATTAAACTGTTGAGTAGACATAAAACTTTGTGGTTTCAAATCCTTCATTTAAATGGAAGATTTGGCTACCCCTTTCCCAGAGTTAGCACTGTAGAAGAACAAAGCAGAAGCAAAACCATAGGCTTTGAGATATAATTAAAAGTTAAGGGGAAAAAATACTGTTTCCATTTCTAACAGTATTCATGCTAAAGCATGCTCAGCTAGAAGAGCTGGAGTAGTGCCTCCATTTAAACTAACTCTGATTCAGGAGCCAGCTCCTGCCCTTGCAGCTCTTGAAGAAGTTCTTTCACTCTTCTCTGATTCTCTGATGTCATGTGTATGGTCTGCAGAGGCATTTTTGCTTCAGGTCTTTGTTTCATTTGCCCTCCTCTTCTGGCAGGGGCACTTGATCTGAAAATTAAAATAGGACAAAGCCATGAGTTATTTGCCTGGGTCTAATGCTCTTGACTAAACTGGAATGTGAGGGCCCAAACTTGTAATTCAAAACAGGAAAATCAAAATAAGAGAAATCCATCACCTAAGGATAATTCAGCTGCATTCACTCTTGTGTGACCAGGATTTGTGTGACTTCATCTGCACACAGATGTGCATTTATGGATTGTACCCAATGTCAAATCCAAAGTGATTTACTAAACTCTTTGCTAGGTAAAGCTATTCTCAGACCACAATACAACCACATATATTCTAAGCTAGATGGGTCAGAACACACACAGGATACTAAACTAATTCTAAACTGCTCATTTTCCATGGCCCAGCTTCTATTTTATAATACACAAAAATTATTATCCTGTGTTTGTTATTCTGTTCTGACCAAAAGTGTCCTGAAATTACTTTATGACCAAAGAAGAAAATCAGAGGTTCTAATCTTTAAAAATTAAAACACTTTCCTAGGTATAAAATTAATAAAACATTAATCAAAAAAGACATGTAAAAACTGCTTCATACTGAAACACCTTCGTCACCCTTTCATTCTTCTCTGTATTCAAACATGTCCAAAAACCAGTCCCAAATACCTATGTATGCCTACATCCAAAAAAGTATCCCAAATGCCCCAAAGTATCCCAAACAACCCCCAAGTATCCCAGGCATCTCTATGCCAAACATCCCTAAATGGACAGAAATACCTGGATTCTAGCCTTGGTTCTTCAAAGAGACAAAAATCATCTCCATCATCCCAAATTCTGGCTGAACATTTCCTATTTCCACCAAGCTGTGGCTTGTTTGAATGGCCACTGCTGCCTCCTCGTTTTCCACCGCCTCCTCTCCCTCGTCCTCCTCCTCTGTTGGGCTTTCCTCTTTTCCTTCCTGCCCAACTCATGTTTTTTTTTTTGCTGAAGAAGAAGAAAAAATAGCCCTTAGTTGTGAAGGTGATTAAGCACATTGCATATATCTGAGCACATATTATTTGTTTTTTGATGTGACAAGAAAATACACCCTCTCAAACCACTGCTGATTTTTCACACCTCGGTGTCTCTCTATGCACCTGGGGCAATGAACATACTTCTACAACATTGGGTTAGGGTACTGTGGCTTTAGAAAACAGAAGAAATATTCCTCAGCCAAAAGCTGCAAGTTTGACAAAACTCTCTGCTAAAAACATGAGCCTACCAGCAGTGCTGCCTAACCTGGGAGCCTCAGTTCTGCCACACTGATGGAATTTACTTGGACACAGAAGCCCACAGGACAAACCTTCAAGGGAAATTCCACAGGAAAAAAAAAAAAAAAAAAAAAAAAGCAGCCTCTGCCCCATCACTTTTTTAACTCAGCAGCTTGCAGGGCTGAAAGTAAAAGGTGGAAGGGGAACTAAAGCCAAAGATTCAATGTTTTTTTCACATTATCTCACATTAGGCTGCCCAGGTCGCTGAGTGCTCTTCTCTGGGGAAACTGGAGGCCTCCTCCCTTCCCACAGCAGGATCTTTCCCAGCACTGACAGGAGCCCATCAGGACTAGGCAGCTGCCAGGGAACAGAACACTGGCACCTCCTCCTGCTGCACCCCGTGCTAATGGGAAGCTATTGCAGTGATGTTTTTTTCCTTCGTATTATGAAAATGAAGTTTGACGAGGTTAGAGGGTTGGGGGGTCGTTACCTCGGTATTTTAATTAGGATCCTGTTTGACGCTTTCACTTCACCCAGGTGTCAGCAAAATGCACACCCACCATCAATCACATACACAAGTTATAGACTTTACACATCAGCAGATCTAACAAGGGAGCCCAATAATGGGGCTGGGGTGGGCTCAGCTCGAGTTTACAGAATCTGTCCTGCCAGGAGACCTTGGCTTCCTGAGATAGTAGGAATGTTTGGTCTCCCTGGCTCTGCAGCTCTGGGGTGTTCAGTCTCAGGGCCTGCAGAACACTTACAAAACACTAAGCACTAAACTAAGTGAAGAGTTACAAGGATGCCTACTAATACTTGTGAATACAGAGAACTGTGTAAGAGGTATATAAAAGAAAAGGAAAAATCATTCTGGCATCAACAGGGACAGGATAGCAGCTGTGGGCAGACCGGCAGGAGCTCATTCCCTGGATCTTCGCGCTGGCATCTCCACAGCCAGGACAAGAACCGATGTGGCCGTGTACACGGAACAGCACAAACCAGGGCATGGAAAGAAGAAAATCCCCTTTTTGTGTGGCCGCTCTCCCCACCCGTGCTCCACCGGGGCTGGACAGGAGCTCACAGCCAAGCTGAGCCCGCTCGGGGCAGCCTGGCAGCAGTGAGGGACGGAGGGAGGAGGGCGGCCATGGCAGGCGCCCTCCGAGGCCGCTGTCACACAGGGCTCTGTCTCCTTCCTCTCAGCTCAGAACTCAGAGCCCCGGGCACGGAGTAGCTCCGCCGGCTCCTCCCGCACCATCCTCGGGTGTCTGGGCACCCTCAAGCCTCTCCCAGCCCTACGTTCCCCGGACCCATCACCTCCCCTCAGCCTCCCTGGCAGAGGCCCCGCACACCCCCTTTCTCTCCGGGGAACCGTGACGCCCTCGGGGGCTCCACCACCCCTTTTCCCCGGCGTTCCCACCTCTCTGCCCGGCACCTCCCGGACTCCCCGACCCGGATCCGCGACGTTTCCCTTCCGGGCCTCGGCAGCTCCGCCCGCCCCGCTCCGCCGCGCTCCCGCCCCGCTCCCCTCACGCAGCGCCCCGCGCTGAGAGTTTCGTGTGGCTTTGGGAATATCTTTATATGCGACTATTTTTATATGTGTGTGGCTGTAACAGTGACACCGGCTCTTTGTTTCTCAGCAGGAAGGATGGTTGAAAAGTTTGGTAGGTGCTCGCTGCACCGACCCACAAGTTACTGAGGGAGCGGGGGGGGGCTCGGCCTGCAGAAAAGGAGAGTCGGGGGGACCCTGCGGTTCCCCGGCTGGAGTGGCCGGGTGAGGCCACTCCAGCCTCTTCAGCCTCTTCTCCCAGGTTACAAGGGTCAGGACGAGAGGAATCGCCTCAAGTTGTGCCAGGGAAGGTTTAGATTGGATATTAAGAAATGTGGCCAGGAATTGGGACAGGCAGCCCAGGGAACCACCGTCCTTGGAAGTGTCAAAAACCCTGTGGGATGTGGCACCTGGGGACATGGTTTTGGTAGGCCTGGCGATGTTGGGTTAATGCTGGACTTGGTGATCTTGGAGGTCTTCTCCAATCTTCACTACAAAACTGAGTGTATGGGATTAAAAGGGGAAAAGGCTATACTAGTGTCAGAGTGAGGGTGACATAAGTGACAAGAGACCCCAAAGCTGTGTCCCTGAGGTGAGGAGACCTCTCTGCAGATCCCTGCACTCACAGGTCACCCGTGGCACCTGCCCTGCTGCACATCCTGTCAGGCCTTGACTCCATGGATGGAGACTCCACAACCTCTCCAGGCTACCTGTGCCTGGTGGGAGTTTAAAGCAAAAAACTACCATAAAAGAAGAAAAAAAAAATTTTACACACTGGTTTGGCTGTATAAGTGGCTATATAACACAGTTCCCAACTTAGACTGGCCATGGGGGGTGTTTCCTCAGGATCCTTCGGCAGGTGGTACATTTGGATCTGCTCTGCCCCATAAAGGCTCCCCAACATCCCCACAAGGGGAAGAATGGTTCATAGGAAAGCTGCTGGCTCACACTGTGTGCCACCCAAGGGTGCCTGCTCCAGCAGGGTTTACATGCTCCATGGACCCACCTCTGGGAACAGTCTGTCCACAGGAGATTGAGAACCAGCTCTGGGAGAAGTGGCTTTCTGCAGCAGAAGAAATGCATTGCATGATCTTCTGGGGTTTTGCCTCTCAGATACTTTCTTGTCTTGAAGTGGATATACTTGTCTTCCACTATTCTCATTTACTAGGTGGGGACTGCAAAAGGACACCTGAGTTCATGCTTGAGGGGAACAGTAGATTCTGTTCCATTTTCTTGTGTTTTGCTTCTGAAATAGCCAACTCAAAAAAAAAAATAAAAAAAATTAGTGTCCTCTGTCCCTAGTCCTTGACTTCAGAGGTAGTAGCATCTTCCAGAGAGCTTGTGTTAATTTAGGAGCCTGTCCTTTCAGCTCCTTTGCTGGGGCTCCACATTTATCTATGTTGCACCGCAATTATACTGATTTAGGCTGTGCAGCTTCACATTTCAGGTTTTCTGCCTGGAGGGTATCTTTGAAGCAGGTCTTTGTCTTTCAGGGAGAAATTAGTCTGCCTTTTGTTACTGTGCCTCCTCCTTTATGTCTCCCTGTTTTTATGCTTCAGAGTAACTCAGTGGACTGGCTCAAGCACTGCCCTGTCCTTGCATTCTCCACGTGCTTCCTTGATGATCTTTGGAGAAAAAAGCCCTCCAGCGAAGGGCTGATGCTCCTTAGGGAAGAAATGGAGCAGTGTGGAGGGCTGCTGCTCTCCACCCTCTAAGCCCTTATTATTTTTACTCAAAATTTTCATCTTCTAACAAGAAACAGAAAATACTCAAGTGCTGATGGTTGCTGTTCCCTTGTCATGGCCACTTTGGCAATCCCCTGTGCCCTCTTGACCCTGCCATCCCTAGGAAAGCCGGGGTGTCATAAGGTAGGGAGGAGCTGGTCCCATTTCCCTGTCCCCTACTGGAGGTTGTCTTTTTTTGGGTGCCACAGGAGGTACTTAAGGTCCTCTGAACCGGGCAAAGCAGCACAGCCACACCAGGACATGGCCCCACATGGCCCTCACTGCTGTCACTTCCCAGGGCTCCTCGCCCTCCCTCCCCAGCCCTGTGCAATGCTAATTAAAAAGTCAGAAAGTCTGCATTGCCTGCTTCCAAAACCAGTCCTGGTTTTTGCATGGGCACACGAGGATGTGACCCAAGGATTATATAATTAGAAGGCTTTTGTTGTGCTTGCGTTTCAAATCAGTGATTAGCATGTGACAGTCCCAAACGTCAAGCCACCATTGCTTTCCTCTCTCTCTCTCTCTCTCTCCCTCTCTCTCTCCTTTCTTGCACACTGCTAATTCCCAACTCCAGCATCTGCCAGTGCTGAAGGATCTTCAAGCAGCCTGGGGTAAGTTTAAAATGTACTTGGCTTGGGATGAAGAGTGGGGATAATTATGCCATTTTTCATATTACTGGGAAAAGCTAGAGCCATAATTAATTAATATTGCATGTGCAGCACATAAAATTATATTTAAAGTGTTTTGCATCTTCGGTGCCCACGGTTGTTTTCAGCTGATTTATTCTAAGATTCTGAATGGAGATCTAGCTTGTTAGTGTGTGTGCTGGACAATATTAGGTTGTATTTATAGTGAAGTCTCTAAAATAGTTTAAAAATTCCTTCTTTTACTCTCACATTCAAGTGCTAAATTGAAGTATCATGCTGAATTGACTTATTTGGATGACAACTGCATTAGAAGTAGCTGGACACAAAGTGCAGGAGTGATGAGAGTACATAACTGATTTTTTGTTCTCTTTAGAGGACTGGGAGTGGTTCTCCAAGTGGGATATTTAAAACAGCCAGCAATCTCAGCCAGCAGCATTGAGACAGTCACCAGGAAGATCCCAAGCATTTATTTAGGGAAACTGTGGATGGTTAACAAGTGAAGCATCAAAAGTATACATGGATTCCCCTGCACTCTTACCCATGTCATGATTTCAGAAACAGAATGGGACAGGAAGCCAGACAAATATTCACTGCTGTGCACCAAGGCTAGGCTGTGAATGCTTTACTGAACCCTGCCTGTTTGCATGCTGAAGCTTGGGGCAGTCCCTGTGTCCTTTTGATGTGTGACCCTCTGCAGAGCTGATTCTCTCCCCCAGCTGTGCCATTCCATGTGGGGGGAGCACTGGAAAGGGAGAGTGGTCACACAGATGCTGTGCAGGCTGCAGGACCTGGCTCCCTTCTCTGCACTGTGCCTGACTTTGTGCAGGAACTCCACTCCTGTGCTGCCTTAGGGGCACAGCTCACTGGCACCTGTCCATCCATCCATCCATCCATCCATCCATCCATCCATCCATCCATCCATCCATCCATCCCTTGGGGATCTCATGGGAAGTGGGTGCTGGCCCAGGCTCTGTTAACAGGTTGGCTGCAGTGCCAGCTTCTTGTGCAAGGCACCAGGGCAGCATCCTTTGCTGGTCACCAGTGGCATGCAAATCACTAACAGCAGAGGTGGCTTTGGTGCTTAGGCTCAGCAGATTTGGCTGCTGGAGGGGAGATAGAAACAAAAAGGGAAAATTACATCCTTTTGCCATGGTGGCTTTAACACCTTCAGATTATTCTCTGGGCTTTGTTCTGGAGAGGTTATTCTGACTTGATGAGAGCTGCAGGAGTGTAAATGAGTTTTAGTGCTCAGCTCTGAAGAAACAAAAATGTCTTTGCCATTTCTTGCCCCTAAAGCAGGGGGCCTGGCTTTGAAAGGCTGGCTGAGACAGCCTAGGAATGACTCCATGTGACTGGGTACTGAGCTTGGCCAGTGGGGAGCTTGCAGAGGTACAATAACATCTCCTTGTTGATGAGGGAGCTGCCCTGTGCTGGGCTGGCATGTCAGGCAAACCTTGGATTTGCCACAGGAGGACGCCTGGTAGTGGTGTAGGAAAGGAAATTCATGGAAAGCTTGGAGCTTGCTGCTGATGTGCACATGGATTCATGTATGTGTATACAGGGAGGGATTACTCAGGACTGAGACAAAAACATGAAGGGGGGAATCCTCTCCAGCTTTTAACTGCCCTCAAGGGGACTGTAAAGAAGATGAAGTCCAGAATCTTCCCAGAGGTGCACAGTGAAATTGCAGCTAAGGGAAATCACAACTGGACGTAAGGGAAAATATTCTTTTTCAGAGTACGAGAGGGCCCTGAGTAGCTGTGAAGACTCCAGTGAGGGAAATACCCAGATCTAAGCTGGACAGAGTCCTGAAGAAGTTCATCTAGTTTGACATTAATCTTGATTTGAGCAGGAAGTTGAACTAGAGCCATACAAGGGCTCCTGCTCCCCTGGATTCTCTTGTGAGTTTAGGACTTTTCCACTGCCAGCAGAGGCAGGATTTGACCAAGCAGCCCATATCCATGGTCCTAGGGCCAAATACCAATCCTATTTTCCAAGCCCTTTTTGCATCCTTTAGGCACAAGCCAGATACTGTTCAGCCAGCTCAGGCTCCCCGAAATCCTGGTCCCAAGTGTTAGCAGCTTCCCCACCCACGGGGTGAGCAGAGGACACCCACGGGGTGAGCAGTCGGGGGGAGCAGAGGACAAACCTTCACTCCAAAACAGGTTTATGTTCTGTTCCAGTGATGAGGAAGGACTGATTAGTTTTGGTGCTTTCAGTCAGCAATTCAGAAGAACCAGGGAAAGAGAGGCAATGTTACATATTCACAGTACAGGAGTGAGCCCTAAGGGCTGGGAAGTAGCCAATATTAATGCAATATTTTAATGTAACAAAGGACCAAGGGGTAACACAGGAAATTGCAGGCTGCAGATAGAGGACACACAAAGACAGTTACTCTGGTAAGACAGGTAAGATTTTCTGGACCCACTTTACCAAGGTCAACCTACTTTGCAGTGCAGTCAGACAGCAAAACTCCTGGTTTGCCTGGAGCAGGAGGGGATGGCAGCATCCCCGGTGTCCCAGTTTCAAAGACTCACTCCTGAGTTCTGCAGAGGACACAGACTGTGCTTAAACATGTCCTTAATAGAATAGGCAAAAATATGCTAAAAAGAAAGAAATTTCCAGGAAAAAAAAAAAAAGCTGTTTTCATTGTTTTCAGTGAAAACAGAGGAGGCTTGCATTTCTTTAATATCTGTTTTGTCTTTCCTATTTGTTCCTCTTCCTCCAGCGTTGCAAAAGCAATTCTTAATTTTAGAACCAGTTCTCTGTTAAGCACACTAGTCCCAGTTCAATAGCCTATTAACAAAAGCCTCAGGAATTTTCTAGGGTGCTGACTAATTTAAATTGGGAGCAGAGTTTTAACAACTTTGCTGCTGAAGTTGAATTTGCTCTGTTTGCTCAAAGACACATACTTAAGTACCTTGTCCTCAAAACTTCTAGAGACGAGATTTAGTTACTTTAAAAACAACTAACATTCTTGTCATTCCCTGCAATACTAATACTAGAAAAAGAAATAACTTTTTTTTTTTTTTTCTGCTGAAGAGAGCTGAAGCACAGAGGATAGAGTGAGAGGCTGAGTGAGTCGGGTTTGTCCAGCTTGGGGAAAGGAAGGCTGGGAGGCTTCTATAGTCACCTGCAACTACTCAATAGGGTTGTAGTCCAGACAGAGAGGCTTTTCTCACAGACACAATGGCCATGGGCACAAACTCCAACAAAAGAAACCTTGATTGGCCATAAGGAAAAAATTCTTCCTCATAGGAGCAGTCCTAGAATGGTTGAGAATTCTCTAGCCTGGGACATATTTAGACCTGGATTAGGTGTGGCCCTGAGCAACCTGGTCTAGCTTTGGGGTTAGCCCTGTTTTGAGTCAGATAACTCCAGAGGTCCCTACTCATCTAAACTGTGTAAGGGCTCTAAGAGTCTTTAGAACAAAAAAAAAAAAAAAAACCAACAAACTGTTATACTATCAGCGGATCAAAAACAGATGTAACAAACTCTAAGATTTATCTCACTGTAGCCAGGCATTCACCTGGAAGCTTTCCCAGTCTATTTGTACTTCAAAGGTCCCTCCACCTTTGCTCAGGTTTTCCACACGCCTCACCAAGGAATCCTCTGTCCTGAGAAGTCCGTGGATCTTCTTAGAAGGGATCTTATAAACAGCTCTCTTACAGATAAGTTTATCTTTTCATTAACCCTCAGTCTGAGAGAGATGCTTAACCCCAAGTCCCCCAGCACTGTGCTGGAAGCTTTTCAGTCCACATCATACCCTCAGCAAGAGGTCAGCTGGGTATTCTGTGGCACTGATAGTGCCATCACCCTCCTCTACTGGAAATTCCATACCCAAAAGCTCTCAGGTTTAATGTGTGAGGCCCAAAGCTGCACCAGAAGCATCTGCTCTGATTTCCAGCAGCCACCCAGGGCTCTTGCAGATTTTGCAGTTTAATTTTAATGCTATGTGCCTTTCTCTGTGCCTGCTTCCCTGAACACACCACCCCAGACTTCTCTGAACCACCAGAGCCCTCTTGGCAGAGCTGTGCCAGCAGAGCTCTGTGCCATAATTACACTGGCCAATCCAGTCCTGTTAGCAAAGCCAAGGATGACTCACATCAGCCTTTGGCATAGCTATTCCAACAGGAATGGAGGTAAGATGTTATTCTAGAACCCTAAATCTGGTTTCCTAGTAAATGTGGACAAAAGCAGACTTGAATCAAGCCCTGGGAAGGGGAAGTGTGGATGTGGGGCAGGGCCCATGATGATCAGAGAAATGTGAGCTGTGCAGTCCATTTTTCTGAGTTTCTGCCCATGTCATTAACCAGGCATCAAGGTCCTAACCCCAATACCAGGTGAGTGATGAGGGGATTGGCTTGGGCACAGCTTCATGCCCTGTTGTCCCAGGTTCCCAGGGAGGCCAGACCTCTGCACATCAAGGTGCTTTGCAGCACTCCTGTGTCTCCCAGTCAGGGAGGCAATGGACAGAGAAAGCAGGCACAGCAGTACAAGCACCTCCTAAAGTGCTGGCAGAGCTGTGCAGCAGCACTCTGAAGGCATTATCCTTGTGGCCCAAACACAGATCTGAAGCACATTTTGGGTGACTGGTTGCAGAGCAAAAAGCTGGGTCTTCAATACACGTGCAATATGTTCATGTGCTGTTCAAACTACAGCATATTTTGATTCAGTTCATACAGGGAGTATCTTGCTGAGAAAACAGTCTCTGTGGGATTACACTGAACCTTTTAGTCACCTGTCCATGGAAGCACAAATGGCCTTGGGCTGGGAGGGAAGTGTTTGTTCCACCATCCACTCTGTGGAGGCACTGTGAACCCAAACAGATCTTTGGGATGCTTCATTCTCTCTCAAATCCCTCCTCCTTTCTCTGTTGTCTGCACTTTGAGCAGCTCTGCTCAATAAACCCTTTCTGCATCTTTCTGCACTCAGGGTTCAGATCAGCTGACCCACCCCAGGGCTCACATGTGGGCAGCTCTAAGCCATGGGATGTTCCCAGTGACCAGCCAGAACCCTCCAGAGTGAGGACAGGAGTCCCTGCGAGGCCGCACACCCATAGCAGCCATGGACACAAACAAACACGAAGGTAAAGCGTCCTCTTATTTCACTTCTTGCAAGTATGAGAGGCAGCAAGAGAGAAACGTGTTCTCATAGGACTTGTCTGCTGGCCAGGCCCCTGAGAGCATCTCTCAGCCCTGACAGCCGTGGGCAAATGTTCAGTGCTTTCTGTTTCTTAGAATATCTGGGGGTTGATGTTTTTATCTCTTATTTTAGAACCATCTCTCTCCCCTCTCTGGAAAATACTCCTGTGGCATATATAATATCCAGTGTGGGATGTCATTCTTTTTCTTGCCTCAGGCCCCACTTCTGCCTTAGGATGTAGAGAGACTTCTGACTGTCCAGAGCTGTTTTTTACATGAGGCTGCTGTGATGAAGATCTGCTTGTCTCCCCCATGTGCTTTGTAGTGAGGGGTTCTTGTTCAAATCAGTGCCACAACCCAGATATCTGCACCAGTCTCAGTCTTGCAAGCACCAAGATGTATCCAGGCCACATTGCTTGCATGCCATCAGTCCTTGCTAAGGTTGACTGCATTCTAGAAAGTCTGCAAAGCTCAAATCCTGGGCTTCAGTGGTTACTGACTTCTCTCAGAGGAATATAGTACTTGCTTTCAACCCCAAACCCCTTGCATTGTGCTCTGTCTTGCCATCTCAGAGGCACTGTGTCCATGTGGTGAGGAACTCTTGGAACTATGAGCAGGGGGAGCAGCTCTGGGAGTGTCCACAGCTGTCAGCTCAGGAGAGAGACTGGACCACCTCTTTCCCTCTTAAAAGATGCTTGGTGGTGCCAGCTAACATGGCATAGTTAACAGAAAAGTTAATTTCTCTATTATTATTATGATTATTCTAATTTGATGAAATTAGGTCTGTGTACCTAGGCCCTTACACTACAGCAGGCTGAAAAGGAAATTAACTCAGGGATATTTTTCCAATTAATTGGTATGCCCTCATGGGCTGCAGATGTTCACTGCAGAAACTGGGAGATAACCACAAAGTCCCTTGTTTCCCACAGTGAGAATGTGAGGAGCCTGCTCTGCTTCAGCTCTTTGCAGTGACTTTATGGAAATTATCTGGGTTTTGACTGGGTACATTCAGAGAGTGCTCATGGAAAGGTGAGAGGTAAAGTCACAGTAGCAGTGATCCTCTCTCCAGTTCTTGCTCAGGAGCAGTTCCTCACTTTGAGTATATCCAAGGACATTACAGACTGATCCACAATCAAATCCACTTGAAAGATCCCTACAGATTTCTGCAGGGCATGGGTCAAGCCCTCTGTGTTATGTATCAGATTGAGAGACACCCAAAGAAAATGTGAGGAGACTCTTCCTTGCTATGCTATGCTTCTACCTGACACCTCCAGTCCTTCACAGAGCTCAGCATTCAATACACCCACCCATGTTGTAAAAGCAGCATTTCCTTGTCCTGCTAGCACTGGGTTTGTGTTGTACTATTAATTCAGAAATGTCCTCTTGCTCTTTTTGGGTCAATCCTCACTATCCCATAGCAGGAACCCAACAAAACAGGCATAGGCCTCCGTTTCCATGCTTCAGGAGGGTCACTGTTGTCTGCTCAAGCCTCAGCTCCAGGCATCATGAGAAAGCTTCAGGCCAAAGGCTGGTTTCTAACTCATGTGGTTGCAGAAAAAAATCTGGAAAAAAAAAGACCCAGAAGGGCCAAAGCTGAATATGAAAACAACCTGTAATTTAAAAGTTGGAATGTGGGACTTGTTGCAGGCTGGCTGATAAGTTCTGTCCTCAAACAACTGGCAGTTTGGAGCAATAGTTACTTCTCCCAATCAGCCTCCTGCCTCTTGTTTTCCCTAGTAGGAAGCATGAGAGGGTATCCCAGAGGGTCAGTGTCTGACTCAGCTACGCAATCCCACAGCTCAGAGTGCCACTGGCACAAGCAGGATGTGGCACATGAGGCAGAGAGGAGCCCACAGCCTCTCTGCCTCTCCTTCTGCAAGTCACTAGGGAATTTGCTCAAGTTCCTCTGAATCAGGACAAATTCTGGAGACCAGAACAGGGCCATTTCATAGGTGTCCTTGCTGGTAACCCACATTCCCCCTCAGGGGTAAAGAAATCAGAATGGAGCTATGCCTTGTATAGCTCTGACTTCCAGGCTTCAACTTTCCACTGGCTGACTGCAGAGCCCTCCTTGCATGCTTTTCCAGCCTCTGAAGGACTGAATTTCTGTGGTCTTAAAGATCCAGGTTGGAAAAGCACCAAGCATCTGCAGCCAGCAGGGAAAGAAGGAGCTTGGCTTTCCCTGGAGTTTGGCATTGAGTTACTGGTTGTGTTCATGACAGCAGAGATGAGTGAGGCAAATCCTTGGAGGCAAGAGAAAACCCATCTCATGAAGTAGCATTCCCAAGGGGAGGCAATCCAGACAAGGAACAGAGTAGCCTGGTGTTTTCTGGGAGTCAGGTCCAGCCAGGGAGCCTGGTGGAGGGAATAACATGATGCCCATTGGACTGCAATTCCCTCAAAGTGCAACAGCAGCACAAGCCGTGGTGATTTCTGTTGGACAGCTGAAGGTTTCTGCATGAGACAGTTGGACTACATGACCTTAAAAAGGTCCCTTCCAACTCAAATGATTCCATGATTCTAGGATTAATGCCTAGAGATAATGTCTGTGCAGTGTCCAAAATACTTCTGCAAAATATATATAATCTCCTGCAGGAGCTAAGTCTGTTTCAGAAATGTTAAGTCGTACAAGATCAAGTGGAATCACCATGCCACAATGATGAAGCTAATGAAAAGGTGTATTATTTTAATTTTAGAAAAGACAGGATTACTGCTTTGACTGCATTGTGACAAAATATAACTTAAAATATACAGGTAAAGTATTTTGCCTTTTGTGGAGATAATAGAAATATGTACAGATATAGTAGAGGATAAAATTGTCTGTTCAGCAGAGAAATAGATCAGTAATGCTTTAGGACAAAAAAAACTGTTACCTAAGGCTGGTACACAGAACTGAACTTCACAGGGAGCAATTTAGTCCTAAATGTACATAGAAGCTTTCTCACTTCCTTGCATGGATCAACTCTGGCCAGACACAGGACAGCAAATAAGGTGAATTTAACATCTGAATATAGGTGAGTCATTCCTATTTTATAATTGCAGTTTATTTTACAAACGATACGGTGTTCAGACCTCCTAAAGTGAGACTTTAAAACAGATTTGTTCCTCAAGAGGGACTTCAAACCCTTTGTTCCAGTTATTTATAGCAGCCATTATAAGTCATTTTAATTGACTGAAGTTCTTTATTCCCACAGGAGGGACTGAAAGTGTGCCTGTGAGTACCCCTGCAACACAGATTTCCCAGGTAAAGATGAGCAAAATGCCCTAAATAACTCCAAGAGTTTAAAGAGTTACTAATATATAAACAGTAGTTAAAAAGCTAAATTAAACTGAAGGAAAAATGCAGGCATTTACAAGGAACATGGCAACCAAAACGTGCACATTGCATGAATAAATATTACACATCTTGGGCCTCATCTTTAAAAGACATTTCAGTAAAATTTCTCTTCTCACAACCAGTTGTGTTTAGACAGGTAATTTGTGAGCTCACCAATTAAGCAACTGACATCATTAGCACCAATTAGAGAATGCCAATTCACTGGGCTGGAGGGAGATTTCATGACTGAGCTTTGATGAGCTTTCCACAAACCTGATGAACTGTCCCAGGAACAAGGATCTGTTGACTTACATGGGGCAGGGGTGTCTTATGCAGCAGGAGCCCAAGTCTTCTGTGGGGCTTTGGGTTATCCTGGCAGCCTCCCAGCTCCTCAGACCATGGGCTGCTCTTGCCTGATAATCCAGAGCAGCCAGAGTGTTGAGGCTTTCTGCATGTCTTTACCTGGCCTCCCAGCCAGAAGCTTGGAAACCTTGGTGATCAGTTCCTGCTGAGCTCTGTGGTCTCTTTGGGCTGACATTCTTGCTGCAATTGGACACCACAGATGCTGCAAGGTTGTCTATTACCACAGCCCAGGGAGTATCTATCATGGAAGATGCAGTTTCAGCCTTTCCACAGTGATGTTTCCTACACATTTCCAGGAAATGCAACAGAGTTTTAAGCACTTTAATCCCTGGTCTGGTTCAATGTGGAACCTGTGTAATCTAAAAGAGGAAACATATCCCTGAGGTGGAAACCCAGGCTATTTGAGACCTCCCTTGTCACCATTGCAACACTAATGTCTCGAATTGCTTGCAAATCTGCCATGGCAAGTGGAGAAGGCACTGCTTTCCATGAACTACCCAGCACTTCTGGCTTCTCATCCTCTTTTCCCATCCAGACAGCTCCAAGCAGGAGCTGTGGCTGGGTTGCTGGAGGGCCCAGCACAGTGGGCGTGTGGGACTGAGTGCTGGAAACACCATGTAGCTGTTGCTTTCCAGCTGACATGTGGGGACCTTAATGAATCCTTAAATGTCAGTCACCAGCTGGCTCATCCCTTCTGCTTCAGCAAAGGCCCCATGGACAATGCAGTTACCAAAAGGGACTGCACAGATGTGGAACAAGGGCTGATAAATTCTTGCATCCCCCTTTTAGTACCTTCATTGTTCTCTTCTGTACTTACCCTGCTGCTCTGCCTGTATTCCTGCTGTCCTTGCCTAGGAATATATATGCTGGATATACTCCTAGAACCAGCTTCTTTACCACTGTAAATCACTGCAGCTCTGCTGCTTTCCTGCTATGAGGCACTCCAAGCCTTCCTAATGCTTGGCTGTAGGAGTGCTGCCCTTAAGCACAGGAGTAAGTAGCTGTTCTAAAAATTAGGTTTTTTCCTGGTAAAAGCATGCATCATGCAACTCAGAAAAATCAGATCCATGGCTTGTGGCAAATGCTGGACTTTGTGCCAGATTGGTTTCAAGCAGTGTCCTCAGGCAGCCCCTTTCTGAATGTCACAATTTCTATTTACTTCTTTAGATCAGCCCCAAAAGATGTGCAAAGTGATGGACAGGAGATAAGTTGGGGGAAGCACCACAGACAGTACTTCATGGCCACAGAAGGTTTTGCCCTTTTGAAGGATATATTTATAATAGCAGAATTGTTCTGTGCAGTGTTCCTTTATCCTGAGCCTGTTTTCTACTGGTGTTGACAGGCTTCAGCTCAAGATCCCAGACAGCAAGTCCTGTTCTAGTGTAAGCACTTAGGCAGGTACAAATGGCCATCCCTGTGGAGACAGCTTGGCCAGTGCTGGGGGAAACCTGTGGGGACACAGCTCCTCAGAAAAGCAAGGGCTCCCTCTCATCCCTTTAGTGGCAGTCAGAGCAGTGACCCAGCTCACCAAGACTCTGCTGCCCTCTTTCCATTCCACTCCTTTCTTCCATAAACCATCCCATCTGCTATTCACAACCATCTTTCCTGGGCTGCCTCAAAGCTTTAGGCTGCAAGGACAGTTGTTATCTTTTACAAATGTCTCAAATTGCTGGCACCCACCAAGAGAGAGGGGGGAGATTCTGCAGGTTTCCTGCCTCTGGTCTGGGAAGCAGCATCAGTCCTGGGCACCCTTTGTGAACAGCATGGTTTTTCCACACAGAGCTGAAAAAACATCAGGGCAGCACATGAAATGGGAGTCATGGGGCCCAAGAAAGACATAACCTACTACACACACATGGCACTGGATGCCTCACTGCTTTGCTTTGTCAGGTTTGAGGGCCACACTCCAAAGGCAGATGGGTGCTGAAATCTGTACGTGGTATTAAATTATTTAGATGCCAAAATGTTTTGGTTTTTTTTTTTACCAGTTCTTGGACAGGTTCAAAGGACTCCCTATGACTGTGCAGATTCATTTATCCTCTAGGCATTAGTTCAATTTAAGTTATTGTTTCTTAAATTCCTCTACTTAAGAGTTAAAGTACATTTTTACTCCATGAATATGAGCCAGCGCAACACATTACAGTTTAACTGTTGCTGTGTTATAAAATCTGTCTTTTTTTGGCATGTGTTGCACTAAGCAACTTTAAAAACACAGAGTTGTCTTGAGTTTCTAGAGGGTCACAAACCTGTGAAATATCTCTCTGGTCCTGTTGGCAGAATCACTTGGGCAAGACATGGGCAGGGCCTGATACTTCAGTGGTTTTCATCTGCTTTAACAGCTTATGGGATTTAAAGGATGGTTTTCTACAGCTTGCTTTTAGAAATGAGCTCAAACTAAAATCCACAGCTACACTATGCTTAGCAAGAGTTTAAAGATAACATGCTGTTCCTGTATCACTTGATTTTGGATCAACCCTGCATCCAAAGCAACAAGAAAGTATTTCCTTTCTATGCTAACTCTGACCTGCTCAGGGTTTCAGCACTTCTTGTTCCATCATACAAGTCCCATGGCTGGTTTGTGCTTCTGGCTGCATTCATCCATCAAGCAGCAACACAAGGATGCATTTCAGTGTCTGAAACAGCCACTGCAAGCTGCATGGGGCTGAGGAAGGATATATGGGGCAGGACAGACCCAGGCTGGGCTCTGGAGCACTGAGATGGGCACACAAAGAAACTAAGCCAGCACTGTCAGCACAAAAGCAGAGATTGGCCAACAGTGAATCCCAAAATAACAGGTCACTGTCTGCTCTTAGATGCAGAGGATGTTTTGTCCAGCCTCTAATCCAAATCATTCTTTTTGTTGGCTGAACTCTGCTTTCATAGAGTGTTTGAGTGCACATGGACACCAAAGTCTCTGCAGTGGTCCTTTTTTGCTGATGCCTTCTAGTTTCTTCCTCTGAAACCTCAAGACCAGCAATGATTCCTGTCCCTATGCCCTTCAAAAGATCTGTGTAGTTGACCCTCTTTCTGGAAGCATCCGAGGAGGAGATGGCCATGCTTGTGGGCAGATTTTGTGTTTATTTCCCCCAAACATTGTTATCTCCAGGGCCAGCTCCAGGACTGCTCCACTGCTAGCAAGACTTTGGGCTGTGATATCTCCATCCTGAAGCAGATCTCTAAAATGGATAGCATAGGATAGAATGGAATAGCATATTCCAGTTGGAAGGGACAGATCTAGCAAAGAAACCCTTTTCACCTGGAGGGCAGTGTGTGATGCCCAGCCCTGATTCAGGCTGGCAGACAGACTGAGCCCTGGCCACGTCAGCTCAGGGGGGATGTGTGTCAAGCACCTGTGAGCAGGGAAGGGAATATTAACATTTTGCACAGTCACAGTACTTTACAACCTTCCCTCCCCCTTCTCCAGGCACATATGTTAGGATGTCTGATGATGCCATGACCATCTGGGCTGAGGTATCACAAGCAGTGTGGTCCTTGTCTGCTCTAAGCAGCCCCTCTAACCCTTCAAGCTACACTCACAGGTCTCAGGCCTGTGGCCAGAAGGGGCGGGGGAAAGGGTTGAGCCAAGGGGTCTTGAGCTCCAGCTGGCTTGAGGACTCAGCGCTGTCATCCTGATGAGGGAAGATGTCCTCAGCCTCCTGCTCCCCTCTGCCCTGTCCCAGTGTCTGTGGTTCCTGTCAGTCCCACTCCTCCTATCCAGGCACTCTGGAAATGCGTGTGCAGCCCGATCAGAGCAGGGGCTGTGGGGTGAGTGCTGGGTTAGGAGTGGGGATGGCAGGCAGACATCCTCTGGAAAGACACTGCCAGTCTTGGCCAGAGGAGGCTGGTGCGTGCCATTGCCCCGAGCTATGGGAAGCCATCTCTGCTCCATTTGCAGGACTCAAGCGCCTGAGTTCCCGGGGTGGCTCTCCGCTTGCCACCAGTGCTCCTGTTTTGGACTCAGTTTATAACCAGATGTTAGGCCGAATTTCTGTTGTAAAGGTAAAAACCTCTGTGCCGAAGCGCCTTGGGCCGCGACCTCGCTGTGGGCTTTGTGCAGGCAGGAGGAGCAGCCTCGCTCCCAGCAGTGGGGCAGAGTCCAGGGTCACCAGCCCGAGCTGCTCCCAAAGGGTGTTCCCTGCTTAGGCCTCCGCCAGCTGCTGATCCCCCCTCACTGCCCACCTCCACACCTGCCTTGTCTGCTTGCTCTGCCAGCCTGCCTTGCCCCAGTCCATCTCCTGCTTCACCTGGCTATCACTGGCTGCCTCCAGCTTAGGTGAGCTCTTCCAGCAGCACCAGGGCCTCTAGGGACAGCAGATAGAGAGAGGGGGCACAGCATCACTGTGTTCCAGGGGAAAACCTCCTATTCCCAGCCTAGCACAAGTTAGAGCTGCCTCCTTCCATGGAAAGGGCCCGTGACAAAGGACAGAGCTTCTCCCCAACCCTTGGAGAGCGAGGGGTTAGACCTGTGTGGGGAGAGTACCAACCTCATGGCACCTGTGGGAGGAGGACTTGCTCAAAACCGGACATGTTCTTGATTGCTCAGCTGCTTTGGAGGTTAATAATCTGGCTGCTGTTATTGCAAACCTCTTGGCATGTTTCAGGCTGTCATCTCCCACTACAGGCTGACAGGCTGCAAACTGCCAGGAAGCCTGGAAAAACTAAAAAAAAGTTTAAAAAAAAATTCTAAAAAACGGGCACATTGATTGCCCAAGACAAACACCTCCTACTCTGTACTGAGGCTGCAGCAGGGGCCAAACCTCTCCCCATGTTTCCCAGCCATGAAAGGAGGAGGAGAAAGAGGACAGCACCTTACAGGATGGGTTACACCCAGCCTTTGTGAGCCTCGGGGACACAAACACCTGAGCCTGGGAGGAGGGACTGAGCCCACTGTGTTTGTGGTTGCTGTAGTTGCAGGCATTAGCCTCTGAGCTGAAGGCTGGTTTCACAGAAGCAATGCAGGAGCTGTCACGGATCCAGCATGGAGAGTATGCCCTGGAAGAGAAGGTCAAGAGCTGCCGCTGTGCCATGGAAGAGAAGGTGGCTGAGATGAAGAACTCCCTCAACACATTCAAGGTAGGAGTGTGACCTGGGGGGAGGCTGCACACATTCCATGTGAGCTTGAGTGGCAGAGGGAAGCATTCCCCTGCCTCCATTAATACTTCCTGTTTGCAAAGAAAAGGAGAGGGCAATTATTTTGGATACACCTGGGGTACTTCATTTGGCTTTGGGTCTCCCCTGACTGCTCTAACCTAAAAGTAACCTAACTCTGGCCATGAGGCAGTGCTGGGAGTTACCCGGGCACAGCTTTGGGCTGCATATGCCATGGATTTATGGCTTGTGCATGGGCTACTGCTGGGCCACTGTCCTGCACCTCTCTCTAGGTCAGGTCTCCTGCATTTCCTGCAGGAACCAAAGCCACTGGGGAGCAGCAAATTAACACAAAACCCTAAAGCCTTTTGAAGTCACATTTCCGCATGGCTGGGAGGAAGTGCTGCCTGGTTTGATCTGGCCCAAGAGGATAAAGACAAAGGGCTGGAGAGACAGCCTAGCAAGAAGGCTTGATGTACACTTTAGACCAGCCAGCGTCTCCATGCAGAAACTGGATGACAAGGCAGGCAGAGGAACTCTTTTATTGTTTTTATTGCAAATTTTCCCCATGGGGTTTTGCTGAGTCAGTAATACCTTGTGAAATTAAAGAGGGCTGCTTACTGGAAAAGCCCATTACTAACCCTGTGACAGGGAGACAGATGGCACCAGGCAAAAGGAGCCCTTGGTGCCAGACGAGCGAGGGAGACAACAAAAAGGGCAAGGGCATATGGGAGAGGTCTCAGAGCAACCAAACACAAGGTTATCCATGGCATTGTCACAGGAGAAAAGGGGATTTAAAATCCAGATACAAAGAATTATGCAAACAACAGAAGGGGCAAAGGCTGCTCTCCCTCTGCCTCATGCCATGTTGGCAATTCAAACTTTGAGCTCCCAGTGAAGCCACCTTTTTTCTTAAGGTAAATTATTTGGTTTACATGAAACTCAAGTATTTCTCCTCAATCCTGCTGCTCACATTCATGAAACCTGCAGGAACTTTGTGCATCAGAGCTCTACATCTAAGTAAGGCTTGGCTGAAACTGCCTGAAGGAGAATAGGCAGGGAGGATATGGAGGGCCTCATTTCCTTAAGAAACCAGGCTGAAAGGGCAGATCCAAGGCCCGATTGGCAAAAGCTTACACTTTTGAGTGCTCACACTGGGATCTGAACCAAGTGCAACATGCCAATACACATGCTGGAACAGTGCAGAGGGAAATGTGCTCCCTAAGGCCCACCTCCAAATGCAGGAGGGCAGGAGTCCTCCCAGTGCTTTCTGCTGGTGGTGGATGAAGCCTTGAGTCTCATCTCCCACCTTGATCATGTGGCACCATGCTGGCTTGGGTGAGCTGCCTGTAGAATTAAGGATCACCACGTTGTGCCATATCCTGGCCTTGCAAAGGAACAGTGTCTAATCACAGAGCCACTGCCCACAGCACCCTGAAGCACCTTTAGTGCACCCAGCCAGCCTTCAGAGCTGTGCCACCTAAGGCTGATGGGCACCCTGGGAATGTTGTGCTTTTGCCTGTTTCTCAGGAGGAGCTCAGTGATGCCAAGTCAATGATTGAAGAAATCAGTGCCAAGCAGGAGGAAATGCAACAGAAAATTGAGCAGCTGCAGCAGGAGAAGCGGCGGGAATCACGGAAAATGAAAGCTAAGTAAGGGCCCAAACTCCAGGGTGCTGAAACTGCTAATTAGCAGTGGTGTCCATTTTGTTCTTTTCTGTATAGCATAATTTCTTATCTTTTTCCTGGCTGGACCTGTGTATCAACCCTGATTATGACCAGAAATGCTTCAGTTCACCCTAGGCTTTTAGAAACACACCCGACAGACCAAAGACAGAAGAAAAATGGTAATACCTCACTGTGATTTCTACAGCAAAACAGCCCCCAGCAGCTCCCTGGAAAACCAGGGGCTGGTGGGACCACAGACCCCTAAAGACACGCTGGGGCTGTTGAAAGTCAGAAGCCTCCACCATCCACACAACAGCGCTGCAATTTCTCTTTCCAAGCTGGCAGGACTCAATGGGCTCCTGATGGTACAGTCATGCTCTGCTTTCCTGTCACCAGTCTGTTCTCCTCTGAGCAGAGGCAGAGAATGTTTGCATACTGCTGGGCCACACTGATGATGTGATGAAGCAGATGGTTGTCCAGCTTGGTCCTAATTAGCCTCCTTCTGAAAACAGAGTTTTTTCATGAGTCTATACAGCTGCCTTGATGCAAACACTTTGCAAATCTAGGCTAGCCCCTCAGCTAATTAAGCTATTTAATTAGATGAAATATGCTCTGCAAAAGAATAGTTCTGAAATAACCTTCCCCTATAGCCAGTGGAAGTTATTTCCAGAACATTGTTCATGAATTGCCAATTCCATCAAAGCCAGCTCCTTTCCTGGTCTCTGCTAGAGTTGTCCTATTTCTGTCAGTGTTGGCCACAAATGTAGTGTAGGAGCTTCACCTGTTGCATTCAGATTTTCCAACCACCTTGCTCTTCTGTGTTTGTACAGAAGGGCACAGAAGGATGACCACGGGTCACAGACAGTGCCAACACCTCTCCAGGGCAGCCCATTTCGGTCCATCAACCTCCCAGAACCTGTGCTGATTAATGAAGATTTTACGAGTCTTTTACACAACGTGACTTATGAAAAAGGTAGGAAACAGAACAGGCAAATGCAGTGCCTTCCTCAGGAAAAAAAATCAGAAAAAGATCACTGGGGTAATTTGGGTTCAGGAAGTATTTGCTTTGCAAACACTGCCTCAACAGCCATTTCTTGCCTCCTCCAAAGAGAGGGGTGCAGGCTGGATCTTTATTCCTGTAGTGCCAGTGGCACAGACACAGAACCAAATGGGGGCTCTTGATAAAAATCCTGGTTTTGTTCTTATGTGAGGGAGCAGGACACAGGAAGGAGGATCACACCTTGCTGAGGAAAACACTGTCAACTGCCAAACACTTGGAAATTGGTATCAAAGAAAAGGTGATGGACCAGAGCCTCTCATTCTATAATTAAGTTTGGGAGTCTAAACTGGTCTATCACTCTCTTGCTGTTCAGATAGGAACATAATAAAAACATATTCATTTAAAATGTAATTGAAGGCAGAGATTAGATGGAAAACATGCTGTTTTCTGCTCTGCTTTGCTCAGAACCTGCCAGTCATGGCTCTCCTCTACCCTACACTCTAAGGTGGCGTGTTAGCCTTCTCCCTCACATCCCTCTTGCACAGCCACCTTTCTCACCCACTTCTCCCACTGCTCCTTTCTTTCCAGTCTCACCCCTCTTCAGTAAGCTCCTTTCCACTCAGAACAGCAGCTCTGTGTCTGTGTCAGGCTTCCATCCTTTTATTCTATCTGGAATACCTTCTACCCAACATGAACCTGCATGCCAGGAGACGCCAAGACTGTCCACATTCCTCTGCAGTCACAGAGCACTGAGCACAGCAGGGACCCCACATCACCTGCCTGCAAGTGCTACTGAAACACAGACTGTGACAAGAGCACAGCAGTAAAGATCCTCCTTACTGGAGAGTCCAACAGGGGTGTTTCCATAGCAAAACTGTGAAAGACTGGAGGATTTAACCCTACTGACAGGGCCTGGCAGGAAGCAGCAAGCTCCACAGTTGTCTTCTCTTGTTAAAATTCCCTTTGTTCTTCAACAGTGTCTGACACGAGGATCATGCCCATGGCAGAAGGAGGTGTGAAGGTCATTGCAGGCCCAGGTAAGAAAATATCAGATATCAAAAGGGCAATGATTCAATTAGAGTGCTTGCTTTACTGCACTGCAGAAGTGCTTTCAGGGAAGGCATTTCACAGGGATGTTTTTCACTCTGCCATGTACCTCCATTTTCATACTTGCAGTTGAGATATGAGGGCAAACTTGTGCCCCTGAATTGTCCAATAGCTGATGGCCAATGCCACGGATTTGGCAGAGAAAGCCTTTTTGCTGTTGCTTTCTTAGATTCTAAGTGCTTTTGCAGAAAGGAAGAATTGAAGCTCCCTGATGTGACAAGGAATAGCGAGAGCACCATTTGGGAAGAGATGGTCTTTCCTCTTCTCCAACCTGTGTTTAATTTCAGATGTTATTTAGCCTGAAAATAAATGCTGGAAGAGTGCAAACCTTGTTCTGCTGAAGAGCTCACCAACTACACTTCCTTTGTAAATTAACTGTACAAGGCTACAGCCCTTGTGAAGCACAAAGAATGCTCCAAATTCACCTTCCA
The DNA here is from genome assembly GCA_025920805.1 of Petroica traversi. Lineage (NCBI taxonomy): Eukaryota > Metazoa > Chordata > Aves > Passeriformes > Petroicidae > Petroica > Petroica traversi. The sequence continues at coordinate 13,730,363 of JAHLSL010000044.1, read as the reverse complement.
GTGCTTCAAATGGATGGAAATACAGCTTAGCTGCCTGCTACTGGATAATCTCTCAGATGAGATGTCAGAGCCCATAGACCTGTTTGTCATTGCAGGAGCAGCCTTAGAGACAGATGACAGCCTCAAGCCTTCCCTGGCAGCAGAGGGGCAGTCAAAAATGCATCTGCCATCAACAGTATGGAAGCAGCCCAAGGACACCAAGGACTGGGGAGATGAGTACATTTCCAAAGAGCAACCAGAGAGAGGGAAAGACATGGGCCAAAGCAGATACAGCTCAGCAGACAACATAATATGTGAACCCTCTCTGGCTGGTAAGGAGTAGAAAACTCTGGCTAAAGAGGCTCAAAGCTGAACCCATGCCTGGTGTCAGCTGGCTGGAGATCAGCATCCATGGAGGGAGACACACAGGCCAGTTTCTCCTGCCAGGAGAGAATCTCCCAGGGCCTACACTCCAAGAGCTCTGGCCCTTGTATTTGTTGGTCTGTGTGACTGACAGAACCACTCTGTGGCCAAGACAGCCCTTCTCCTTTGCAAGACCTGCCAGGTTCAGAGCAATGATAGGATTGCAGCAGTGTAGTTGCTTAAGTGGGTTAAAAATGCAAATTCTCGTTCTGCAGGGATTCTTCAGGATGGAAAACCCTGAAATGAGTTGTTTTGCCTTTGCACGCTTGTTTTGTTATTCTTAGAAAAGTTTGGTATTCATAGGGAAAAACACTTTTGCTTTGGAGATTTCTTATCAAACTGAGGCTCAAGTCATGTCTGGGGCATGCTGTTAGCATCAGGCTGGAGTCTTGCATTTTGGGGAAAGAAGACACCAAAAAGACCAGACATTGATATCACTTTTAAATAGGTTTTTCCTTTCATGATCACTTCACCAGTCTAACATGAAGCTGTCCCTGAGGTCAGTATTTTCTTGTTTTTAAACTTAACCCTTATCTTCTGGAAGCCAAAAGGCAGAACATCGCCTTGGAGCTGCTGGAGTCAGAAAGGAAGTATGTCATCAACCTGTCCCTAATCCTGAAGATCAAGGCCACACTGCAAGGGCCAGATGTGAAAAGAAGCACCAAAGAGAGAAGGTATTTGATATAATGTGCTCTCTGTCTTTTGGGGAGTTTTCTTCAGTCTATATTATTTCTGCATTATCTCCTCACACACTTCTCTTACACTCACACAGAGATCTTTGAACACTTAGTTTATTTTGAATTGAAAACTGGAGGCACCAGGAGGTTTTTGCAGTCATTAAAGACTTTTCTACCTGTCCCTTGCATCTTGTTCATCAGCTTCTTTCTGATTCTGGGTGAATCTATGTGAAGTGGCAGAAAGGCAGTAGCACATTTTGACCAGCTCTGTATCAATGGGTTGTCTCATGAAAGAGCCTGACAAATGGGACAGCACAGAAAGCTCTCCAACTCTCAGTGGGATGGCTTAGGATCATGGTCCTGCATCATCAGCCATAGCAGCATTGCCTGTGGATTTTTAATGCTGCTAATTCTGGTCAGCTACTCAATGCATTGCAAAGCCAACCTAAGGAGCTTTCAAAACACTTTATTAATAGCCAGCTGGAGAGGGTACTTGCATGTACACAGCAGCCAAAACAGAAGCCCCCATGCAGTCAGGATTCCAACCACAGGAGTTCATAACACATGTGCAAGGCTGCACTGACCCCTCAGGAATGCCCACACATTATTCACTTATTAGGGATGAGGTTTTGCTCTGTGTGACCAGTGTGATTTGGTCTCCCACAGCTTTTTCCCCAACTCTTTGAGGTTCCTGGTGCAGCAGCACGTGGACTTGCTGCACGCTCTCCAGGAGCGAGTCCTGAGCTGGCCACGACAAGGGATCCTAGGAGACATCTTCCTGAAGCTGACAAATGATGAGGTAGGCCAAAAACCTTTCCAGAATCTTGTCATGATTCATGATGTTTGGTTGAGGCACAGGTGGGCCAAGACACCTTGAACAGAGGGGCTGTGCTGTGCAGCTGTGGCCTTTCAGCAAAGCCCCTTGGAGCACAGTCCTGGGGCATGCCAGACCCACCTGTGGGCAAGCAGCCTCACAGCACAGCTCTAGAACCAGTACATGAGCCCTAGACCTGCTTGCAGGAGCCACTCGTGAGCCTTGCTAGCTTGGATGGCTGCATTTCCAGTGACGGTGTGAAAAGAGAGTGGTTCTGATGCTCCCCTGCCCCAATACACTCTGCTCAGAATTCTGACAACCAGGTGGGCAGGCAGAGGCCCACATGGTTTGTTGCACCCACTTCTGTTGCCCTGGTGAGCAGCAAGGATGTGTAAAATATCATCTGATGCTTTATAAATTTTAAGTCTAAGATAAGAAGAACTTTTTGCTGCCAAGCCTCTCTACCCCTCTCCACGTTCTATAAAGCTTTACACACTGTGCTCAACAGTCTGTTTTATAAAACAGACTTTCCTGAGAAGTTCTGAGCCCTGAAGCGGTCACACAGCAGCTCTGGGGTGCACTGGTGACCTTCCAGCAGTGATGGTGGGGAATCAAGAGTTTGGCTGGCTCTGTGACCAAAAGTCTCTGCTAAGTTTGTTTGTTCTTTTCTCTTTCCCTTTTGTAAGAATAATTTTCTGGACTACTACGTGGCTTACCTGAGGGACCTGCCAGAATGCATCTCTCTGATCCACGTGGTGATCCTGAAGGAGGTAAATTTCCTGCCTGCTTCCCAGACACATAATGGCAACATGCAAGCCTGGATCTCTTCCTGTAATGCCTGCCCAGATAGGACTCCCCTGCCAATCCTCTTGTTCTGTTTCCTGGAGGTTGCCGTGGCTGACAGGCACCTACAAAAGGCAGTTTTAACACCTTCCTCACTGTCTGAAAGCCAAGCTGCTTTTCTGCTGTGCCATGAAACAATATCTCACATTAAACCTCCCAAAAGCTTGCCTATGCACCTGCTATCCAGAGTCCTCCATTTTCCAGGCACTGTCTCCTAGAAAATGGAGGACTCACCAGACAGAGAGATCAAGTGAGGCTCTAAGTCCTTCATAGAGAAAAGAGTCTTCACTTTTAGCTTCAGCTCTTTGGCCCTGGATCCCTGGTTTAAACTTGGAAAGTTAAATATAAAGGTAGTTCAAAGTGCAGTAACTGAACCACATTTCCTTGCTTCCAAGATATTTTAATCTAGAAGTCAACCTCATTTTGTTCAATTCATTTGAGCCTAAACTAAGAACTTCATGCTGAACAAGTGTCTTCTTGGGTTTCACTTGAAACTTAACTAGTGCACTTTCAACATGCCCCTCTACTTAATTAGGCTGTGTCCCTAGTAGATAATTCCCAACCTTGTTGTAACTCCTTACAGCATTAAACCACAGAACCATCTGGAAGCAAATGTGTTTTATGGGTGGAAAATACTCTTAAGTTGCCTTCTCTGTTTCAGGTAGAAGAAGAAATCAAGTCTGATCTCTACATTCTGTTCTTTCATATAGTCCAGCGAATCCCTGAATACCTTATTCATCTACAGGTAGGGCCCCAGAATGGAAACTGTCTTGTAGAACTCTTACCACATCAGGTGACTTAACTCAGAGCTGGTATTTGGGCTTCTGGCAAAGCCAGTGGGTTCTCTGAAGAAAAAAACAATCAACTTTGAAAGGGAAAGGCAGCTAACAATAGCTTAAGTTTCATCTTTTTCACATGAGGCTTGCTTATATTTGTCAGTTTCTCCATTTGCTCTGACAGAAACAGCTTCTGTCCCCTGGGGAGCCAAAGACTCTGGTGCCTGCTGCTCTGGGGAAACAGGAGGCCAGAGATGGGACACATCTGAGAGGGCTCCTGGGACCCAACAACCTATCCTGCAGAGAGATAGCTGATAAAAAAGAGTTCTGGTTCACAGAAGGCTTATCTGAATTGTACTGAAACATTCCAGACAAGGCAAATACACAGAAAGCAAGTCCTAGAAAACCAAAATATTGCCTTATTCATCCAAAGCTAAACTCAACCAGTGCATCACCCACATCACCCACACATCCCATGATTTACAGTGGTTCCTTGTGCATTTGCACTGGACTAATAGGAGATGGGCCCTATCCAAGTCCCTCAGAAACTCATGCTGCCTACAAAAGCTCCCCCAAGGCAGTGCCATGAGCACTCCAGAGCCCTAATCCATGGTTCCAATAGTGCCTTCTCCCCAGAAAGGGTCAGGACAGCCTCCAAACAGCCTGCTCTCCTCTGTGCCTCAGAATGTGCTGAAGTTCACGGAGCAAGAGCACCCTGACTATTACCTGCTGCTGGTGTGTGTGCAGCGCCTGCGCGTTTTCATCTCACACTACAGCCTCCTCTTCCAGTGCAACGAGGACCTGCTGATACAGAAGAGGAAAAAGCTGAAGAAGTAAGCACAACATCAGCTCATTCTCTCTGTCACCAGGGAAGGGAGGTGTGGGGGAAGCCTGGCAAACTGGGGGTTTAGGTCTAGGCAAGATCAACAGGCACATTGCTCTGTTAAAATAAAACAAAGCCCTTTGCATCTGAATGCTGGAGAAGAACCACTACTGACATTTGCCCTGCAGACTGAGGTCAGATTTGGGGTGGGCCCTTCTGCCTAACACTGAGAGAGAAAGAAAAATCACTTCTAAATCCTTCTAAACATAGCAGCCACATGTTTCATTGGATCATTTGATTCCTTAAGCTGGTGGCAAAGTCACTTTCCAGTGGGAAAACACCAGGGATTTATCTCTGGCAGCTCTAGGCCCTGGTGAGGGTGAGAACCATTTCCCTTATGGGCTGAGACTCCAAAAGAGCAGTGTTACTGATTTTACTGGGGGAGGAGGTGGGGAAACAAAAGCCTCCCATAACCTCTTTGAGATTAACTGTGACAGAAATTACCTTTAATGTAGATTCTCAAGCTGCAGTTCAGAAAAATTGCTTGAAATCAAGTCTTTTTACTAAAATCAGAATCTGGTTACCTTCACTCCTTTTGATGATTACCTGAGGAGTAGGATGAGTTCAAATTTCAGGGGAAGCTTCCAAGTATGGAAGGTGGTAAAGGGCTGGAGCAGATTGCTGGGGAGGGACTGCTATCAGGAGAGGCTTTAAGAACACCACAGAAAGCAGGATGTCCTGCTGCCTGGAGCAGATTAGGTGGAACAGGCTCTTCCTTGGGGTGGGCAGAGGTGAAGGGAATATTAAGGTCCCTCCCAGCCCTGTTTTCTGTGATTCTACACCCTCGTGCTCATTCCCTGCCTTATTTCTTAGCCCGACGATGGATTTCTCCTCCCTCAGGTCATCCCTGGTGAAGCTGTACAAAGGTCTCACCTCCCAGTGTACAAGCCAGGAGGTTTCTCCAACACCCAGTGCAGCATCAATGCGGGACAGTGGGATCCACACTGAAGAAGCCATGCAGTCATTCCCAGCAGCACCTTCCTCTGGCACAACCACCCCGTAAGCCTGTTGTCCTCATGGGCAGCTTTGAAAGTAGGCTGAAAACTCTCTCCTCACCCACACCATGCCAGTGACACCAGGCAGCTACAGGCTGTCATTTCCAAAATCACTCCCTGGATAGAGAGGTGAAGGGCTGGCTCCATCCTGCTATCCCCCACCATGTGGTTTACAAGTAGGGAATATTTCAGAGCTCTACCCAAGACTGCCTTAGGAATTTATGTAGGCCTGACAGTGGTGTGCACAGTAACACTCTGCATTATTCACTGCCAACATTAAAGAGCTGGGAAACATGACCAAGGTATCAGAGTAGGGGAAAAAAAGTACTTTTCCACACAGCACATAATTGAGTGATGAGATTCACTATGACAAGATAAAAGTACAAAATGGATTCAAAAAGACACAAGAGTAATTCAAGACAGTGATTCTTGTGGGTCCTTTCCAACTCAGAATATTTTGTGATTCTGTGAAGGTTGCCATGTGCTATCAGTAGCCCTGAGTCCAACTCGTGGCCCTGCAGAACCAGCCTCAAGAGTTGCACCATGTGCCTTAGAGCATTGTCCAAATGTTTATGAACTCTCACTCTTGGTGTTATGACCAGTGCCCTGGGGAGCCTGTTCCAGTGTCCAGCCACCCTCTGGGTGAAAAACTTTTTCCTAATATCCAACCTAAACCTCCTCTGATACAGCTTTAGAGCCATTTCCTCAGGTCCTGTGACTGGTCACCACAGAGAAGAGATCAGTGCCTGCCCCTCTGCTTTAATCATGAGGAAGCTGCAGACTGCCATGGGGTCTCCCCTCAGTCTCCTCCAAACTGAACAGAACAAGTGACCTCAGCCACTCCTCGTATGGTTCCCCTTTGGCCATTCCCAGCCTGCAGGTGCCAAATGAGATGATGATCAGAGAAACACACTAGACTTTACCTTTATTCTTATGCCAGCAGTTTTTTGGCTATTGTGCTTTCTTACCTCATTGATACTAACAAGAGTTTGGCTGCATCATTCCCAGTCCCTCTCTGTTAGAGTGTTGTAGATCAGTCCTCAGCCTCCTTCTCCCCAGACTGCCCAGGCCAATCTCCCTCCTCTCACAGACAGGATGCTCCAGGCCCCCACCTTGGCAGCCTCAGCTGGCACCACCCTCACATTCATCTTGAACTGAGGGCTCAGCTGGAACACAAGGAGAGTAGGAGCCGTCCAAGTACTCCTGACACATTTTGGGGGCAGAGTCACCTTACCCAAGAGAGAAACCTAGATCACCTGAAAAGACAACCAGATCACAGGAAAGTGAGGCACAGCTCCTACATTACAGAGAGAGAAGGAAAGTTGAAATCTAAAATGAAGATGAACAGGAGAGAGATGGAGCAGTTGGCTTCTCATCTCAGTTTCTGTTCATTTCATGCTGTAGAGTACAAAAGTAGCCAAAGCTACTGGATAAGCAGTTCTGTCTTTCCAAGTTTGGTACCTTTTGGCCATAAAATCACCACAATAGGGCTGTAGGAGTGAAGGGGTGGGAGGGATTTGTAATGCTGTCTCTGTCATCCTTTAGTATTCCACTTCTGTCTGTTTTTTTTGTTTTGCTTTGTTTTTAATTTTTAAGGCATTTGATGCCGCAGATGAAGAAACCCCAGCCAACTGTGATGGAGAACATCCAGGCTGTAAAGCCCCCTGACTGGGAAATGGAAAGCAGAAAACACGAGAGGCCAGAGAACATCCTTGCCTCCTCTCAACTGACAGAGCAGGAACTCAAGGCCTTGACAGCCCCCTTGCAATCCATCCCTGAAATGGAGTACGAAGCGCCACCGGCTGACGCGGTGGGCAACACCGAGAGAGCCATCAGAACTTCTGTGGAGCTGCTGCAGGATGCCAGGAACTTTGCACCAAGCTATGAAGAGTTTGACTACCCTGGGGAGGTTTTCACCATGCCAGGCCCCTACGAAGACGACACCTTCCAAAACCTCGCTCTCTTTGAGAACTGCTCCCCGGCCTCTTCCGAGTCCAGCTTGGATATTTGCTTCCTCAGGCCTGTGAACTTCACTTCAGAACCAGAGAGGACAGACCATGCCTTGCAGCCACTGCCTAAGAGCTGCACTCCTGTGAGCAGCAGCACCTACAAGCGTGAGATGTTCCACAGCAAAGGGAAGCAGCTGAGCAGGTCCCTGAAGGAGCTGCCGCGAAGCGCGGAGGGCGTGAGCACCAGACTCTACAGCACACGGAGCAGCAGTGGGAGCCGTCTGCAGCAGAAGCAGGACAGGAATGTTCAGCCTCACTTGATCTCAGCCTCATCTCGAAGCTCCCAAAGGAGCTACTTCCCCCCACAGAGAGGAGCGGGTGAAAAACCGAGCTTTTTGGAAGTAAGGAGGCATAAATAAGAGGAGGAAAAAAAAATGGCACGTGGTGGTGCAGCAGCAGCAGCAGCAGCAGCAGCAGGAGAAAGATCTGAGATACAGTTAGAGTAGAACACGCCAAAACAGCTTTCAAGCCCACACATTCCAAGTCCTCAGCTGCATGTACATGCCCAAGGGAGGGACAAGACAACTCCTTTTCACACACATCTTTCCCAGGGACAAGCACGGGGTTGAGGTGCGCAGCTGGCTAAGCTAGAACACCCTTGAGACAAGGTAGCCTCTTGTGTGTCTCCACCTGTCACTGAGCTTCCCCCCCAGGTGAATGTTCTGAGCAGGTCACAAAGTTTACACAAAGCCTTTCAAAATCAGTGCTGTGGCTGGCACCCAGTTAAACAGGTGCCTTTCCACCTGCTATGGGGAGTGCTGGTTAAGTGCTGGGTAAGGCATGCCACTGTAAAGCAGCATGACTTGGCCAAGCTCAGCCCATTTACACCAGCAAGGATCCGGTCCATAGTTTTTGTTTCACCTGTATTTGTTGCCTGGATTGTACAGATCCATGCCAAAGTTTCTGTGAGAACAGACAGAGCCCAGCAACTGTGTCCCTCAGAGGGGACATGGCAAACAGCACTGTCACCATTCAGGGACACCAGGTCCTGCAGGAGCAATGTTTCTGCAGATTGCAGGGACTGTTCAGAGTCAGCTTTGGGCTGTCACAGCCAAGGAAGTAGAGGCCAAGGGTGCTGTGAGGTGCTTTGATTGGAGGCTGTAGATACAGATGATGATGGAAGGAAGGTTCCAACAGCCTGACTGAAAAGGCAGCAAGGAAACTTCAAAAGAAGAGGAAAAAAAAGCCTAGTGGGTAAAGGAGGTGGTAGATGGCTGAACAGGGGAGATGAGGGAGAGGAAGGAGAGCCATGGGGACACAGCCACCCTAGAGAAAGAGGCCTGTGAGCTTTTTGGCACTCACCTGCACAGAGCTATGGCCCATAGCAGAGTGCAGATGTGGAGCTTGCCCAGAACTGCAGGACATGTTCTCCCCCATGGAGGAAAGGAAATCACCGTGGCAGTGGTGGGCAGAATTGGAGAAAAGGGTCCTGTCCAGAATCTTGATGAGAGGAGCTTGGCACTCTCCTGAAAGAGGGATAGATCTTTTAGTGGCACATTTACCACAAGGTGTGTGTGCTAATGAAGCCTTCTGCCCCACAGATATAATATATATATATATATTCATGTAGCAGCAGAGGTCTTTCACACTTATCACAGCTCCAAAGCCTGATGCCTCCCTGCCCTAGGGGAGAAAGGAGAGGGTGGGGAGTTCTTCCAACTGCCCAAGCTGGCTTGCTCCTCACTGGCAAAAGAAGCTAGTGAGCTTCCCCTAAACAAAAAGCTTAGCAAGAAAGGCTCCAGTTCCCTCTAACAATGCTTATCCTCCTGCTCCTCTGTCACTGCCTCAGCCTTAGAGCCAGCAACAAGCTCTCTGCAGAGGTAACAGTGTTGTTTCCCAGCCTTGTCAGCACCTCCTCACCCACCAGGTCCCTCCTAGCTCAGAGAGAGAAATAGAGAGAGAAGGGAACTAGAATGTGAGGTTGCAATTGCTGGTTAAATTGTTTTTTCCCTTTTAGGAGCTCCATGCAGAAGACAACACCAGGTTCTGCCAGAAGGATGACAATGAGCAAACATCCTTCAGCGACCACAACCCG
>JAHLSL010000044.1:13672606-13720919 GCA_025920805.1 Petroica traversi | reverse complement strand
GGGTGGAGACAGACAGCAAGGCCCCAGGATCCCCCTGACTAACACAGAGGGTGGAGGGTGGGGGAGAGGAGACTCTCACAACTGCCTTACAAACGCATCCTGCTCTTTCTAGCACAGGGCAGGGCCAGGCTTTGGGTTGCAGTGGAGCTCAACCAGCAGGTCCAATAAGCACAGGAACTTGCTAGCTTTCATCCCTACCTGACTGAACTTCCTCAGTTTTGGAAAGCTTTGGCCGAATCCCACTATCTTCTCCTCCCCCTCATCCCCCGAGACTGCTTGATTTGCCATACATCTTTGCTGTTCCAAACTCAAGGCAGATCTTGTTTGGGCTCACCCACAACAGAAAGGTTACCTTTGCAGCCCTGGCATCCTGGCCAGAAGGCTAGAATTCCCTTCTTTCCTTTCCTTTCCAAAAAAACCACCATCAAAGATGTCTCCCAGGAGGCCAGCTCGCATTTCCCACGTGTTTTGAGAAGGTCTAAGAACCATCAGCTGAAGCATCTGAGCACTGCACTGCTTAATCAGCAACATCCTTTCTTTTGGACTTCCATCACAGCCCAAAATCCTATTTCACCTTTTATGCAATGCTGTTTCCTGAATTGCCTCCTGCTGTAGGAATCACTGCTTCTGCTCTCAGAATCGCCCGTGTCTCCAGGCAGGTGATGCAGGCTGGGCCTGCCACAAGAGACAGACTCTCCTCCACCTTATCCCCAGTGGATCAATGCAGACACTGGTAGTGCCCAACAGTGTCCTGGCTCCTGGTCTGTAACACACCTGGAATACTTTGCTAACTCTGGCCTGACACCATCATGTGCAGCTTTGGAATGGTCCCAGCTTAAAACTGAAGCACTAGGGCAGGAAAGCTGATGGTGCACCATGTCCAGAGCCACAGCCCTCCTTCTTGTGCAAGGACAGCTCAACGAGGCACACACATCCACCCTCCTCACACCTGGACACGACAAACCCCAGTGGCTCTGATCTCTGCAGAGGACAGAGAAGCTCTGCTGTGATAGCTGTGTCACACACCAGCAGCGAGAGCTCTGCTGGCACAGTGGTGTCACCAGTGCAGTTCTGGTGTCACCTGAAGCTGGGGCGTTCTGAGGGCAGCTTCAAGAGCAGCTGTGGTTTTATTACCTCGTTTTGGCAAGCCTGGGACACTGGTCTGTCTGAAGGACAGCTTCACCTTAAGAAGTTGTGAACTGTCTCCATGGGGCCAACAGCAATGTCTTGGGAGAAATACTGTGAGACTCGGGGCTTGGGACTCCCCGCATCAGCACAAGGGTGGCTGATTTTGGGGCCAAGAGAAGAGCACCCACCATGCTGCATGGCTCTCCTGGCCATGGCAGCAGGACAGGGGAGCCCAGGGCAGGTGTCCATGGATGCAGTGGTCAATCTTGCTGCAGATGCAGGGCCCATAGCTCTCAGTGCCAACTGACCTGCACCTACCACCTGCTTTTCCTCCTCTGCTGGAGGCAAAGGGGTGTGTGAAAAGGGCTATCCGGACAGACAAAACCCATCCTTTACTGCAATCAAGGTTTTCCCAACATTTCAAGAAATGTGACCAAGCAAAACCCCACAGGTTAAAATGTTTTAGCTGGTGCCTCTCCCATAGATTTTAATGAAACATATACTCACTTCTCCTACTTAAAAAAAAAAGGAAAGAAGTATCATACTTTCCTCCCCTAGCTTTTGGAAACAACCCTGGGAAGATTTTTTTTAATGGCAAAAAACTCCCCTTCCATCTCCTTCCCTTTCCCTCACATGCTCATAAAATTACAAATTCCCTGGCGCTTTCAAGTCAGGACTGCTCTATGCCTGAATCACAAAGACAATTCCTAGGACTTGGCAGCTTTTAGTCAGGCTGTGCAAGGCCAGGATAGAAATTATGTAGGAAGAGCCAGATACTTGTAATGAAGCATCAGCAAAGTTTGTTGTGCACAGGAATCAGCCACAGACAAAACTATTTGTTTGTCCATGGAACCAGAGTTGTATCATTATGGACAAGTGTTCACTGCAATGAGTGCAATGCTGCCAAGGGCTCTGATGCTTGTGGTTTTGGTCTCATGTATGTAATGACAATTTTATCCTTCACAAAACAAACCTGCTTTCCATATTTGCCAGGCAGATGCCAGGACAGAGACAGAACACAGGAAAAAACCTACCTGCTAACATCTCCTGGGCGAGGAAATCCTTTCAAGGTGGCAGACCCTTGCTTGTAAAATGCATGTGGATTTCAGCTTCAATTTTAGTGATTTAAGGCACAGTCAGAACTGATGGTTATTTCTTTCTGATCCTCTGTGAGTTCTTACTTCCAGGCCTATACTTACCACTTGAGAGTTCTTCTACCTGCTCAGAATCTGCAAATGTAAATAATATGAATGAATGATGCTCAGCACCACAGACATAACCTGTTGCAGGATCCATTTCAAATCCATCTTTAGTGTACATGTGTGCTCTGGATTATTTTTCTTCCTGTGCCAAATAAATGTTGCCTTTAAATAACACTGTTGCCTCTTGCATTGAATCGCCAGAATTGCATCCATTAAAAGAAGAAACAGGTGTTTCTCTGCTCCCTTTCTGAGGCAACATTACTTACACAATCCTGTATCCCTACAAGTCCAGCCATGCAAGGAGACTGTTCCCTACACGAGGTTGTAAAGCTCTTATTCAGAACTCAGCTGAGTCACTCTCCAGGCTTCTGGTCAAGATCCTTTGTTGGTGTAGCTCACTGTGGCACATCTTCATCTCCTTAGACTCTTGTAGACCACACCTCTCCATGGCTACACTCCCTCTTTAAGTCAGCCATCCTAGACTCAAAACAAAAAATGCTTATTCCAAAAGAGAATCAACAAACTTGTCTAAAGCTATTCCAATAATGTTCCCTTGATCACCGACCTTTGTTTACCCTCTTTTAAAAAAATATTACAGATGTTCTGCACATTTGGCAGCTAAATTGTCATGCATCTGGCAAAAGGGTTTCAACTCCTCAGCCACCCAGTACAAGATTTCCCATTTGCTGGCTTGAAAGTAAAGAAAAAAATCCAACTTACTCTCTTACTTTGTTTCCCTCATAATGCACTATTTTTCACTGAACACAAAAGGTAAATTTGCTCTCAGTAGACAGAAAAATGCATTTAAGGGTGGTTTGTTTTTAAAATGAAAAATAAGGAATGGAACTTACAAAATAAGTTATGAGCACTTTTGTTTTTACCCTATATTGGGCCACAGGTTTCTCTCCCAAAGAAAGCCTTCACCTATGTATTGTCTGGGTTTAGAGATGACAAATCAAGAATCATTTCCATGAAGCACAATAATCTACTACATTCAACAGTGATATCACTGGGAAAATCTAATAATCTAATAAAAGGAAAACAAATATCCCACAACACCACTCTAAAACTTGAAGGATTAAATCCAGTATATGAGCATGCTTTTCCTGAGACAGACCTCTCCCTCCATGATTTAAGAGAGGCATACTAGAGCAGCAGGTTAATCCACACTGGAAATGGCTTCTTGAGGATGGAGCACTCCAATGCTTCCATGGGATCAACCCTGAAGGAGGACAATATTCTCCATTAGCAGACAAGGGTGTGGCAGGTGCTGTTGAATGTCCTGATGTGTCACCTTGGGGTCACCAGGCAGCACAACAGGGACTTCCCACACAGCAGCTGAACAGAAGCAAATGCTCAGCACCCATAGAATCACCACAGAATCAAGGAACAGTCTGGGTTGGAAAGGAACCTTTAAAGGCCATCTATTCCAACCCCCTGCAATGAAAAGGGATATCTTCCCCTAGAGCTGGCTCCTCATAGCTCTTCCAGCCTGACCTTGAATGTTGCCAGGGATGGGGCATTTTCCACCTCTGGGCAACCTGTTCCAGTGGTTCACCACACTCATTGTAAAAAACTTCTTCCTTATACTTTGTCTAAATCTACCTTTCTTTAGCTTAAAGCCATTACTCTTTGTAATGAGTAAAGAGGCCCTGCCAAAAAGGTTGTCCCCATTTTTCTTATAAAGCTATGAAGTTCTGCTACTTAACCCTGCCTACGCAGTCTGCAGTGGCTTAGGCTGACTTTCAGCCACATATCAGCTCTCTACAGTAACACAGCAACTCTCCAGGCCTCCACATGAGCACATTTCATTGCCCAGGCCACACCAGACCAATCAGGCTCATTTTACCAAGGAGACAGAGTATCATTAAAACAATTAAATTTTTTATGTGAAAAGTATTGTCACTAATGCAAACGTGATCCAAATAAGAAGCCATTCCAGATGAGAAGTTATTAACACAGAGCTGTTTGTGACACAAACCAGTGGCTTAGCAGTTGTATTCAACTCCTAAATGCTACAAGTTTGATTCTCACCCAGTCCTTCCTGTTTGCAGCTGATTTGTGCACTGTGACTGACCCATGGGCTCCGAAGAACATTTATTTCAGGTTCTTGTATGGTCACCATGGTCACCTGTTGTCCAAGTATCTCACCAGGAAAGCACTTTTATCCTCAGCCACAATCAGGGAACAACATTCCCTATTTCACAAAGAAAAGCAGAGGCCTGCTGACATTTGAGGAACCTGCTGAATAGCAGGAGCCATGCAAGGTCTCTCCTGACTGAGCAACCTGACCACTGGGTGATTCCTCCTGCCTGCTCTGCCTTGGCAGCATAGCAGCACAGACAAGAGCATGCTGAAGAAAAAATACAGATCAGAAAGTCTTAATTTATGGAGTTTTCCTGGTAATCCACCAAGGAGCTAATAATTAGGGCAACACTGCCAACAACAGTATGTTCATCATGGGGTTTATCTCCAAAGAACCCATAACCTAAACTACACCTCCTCTGGCTTGAGAGCTTTTGCAAAGCTCCCATAAAACACTGTCCTCTGAAGCTGAGGTTTTGACATCTTCACTTTGCTTCTCTTTTGCCAGAAAAACATGTTTCAAAACAACATTGTTAAAAGACATAAGAAAGAATACAATTGACAACGTCAAGATTTAACTGAGGTGAAAACTGCCATTCTTGTTGATGAAATGCTTTCCAAAATGTAATGACCCCATTCAAGGATCAAAGGGCACTGATCAAAGGCATTGCTGAAAGCATTAAAAAAGGTGATTTCTGCCATCATTCAAATGACACCATCTTTAGGAGACACAGCTTTCCAAGATGCTGATGTGTGTTCTTCTTCCAAAGAGGAAATGTGAGGGAATTTCACTTGCCTCATGAGCCATATGAACAGGAGATGAGACACTTTATGCTCCACATACCTACTGCAGAGGAGATTACAGAGCTCCTTTTCTTCAACAACTGTTGTCCCTTACTGTCCCAGTCTGGTCTGGAGTCGAAGAGCAGCACTCAGGTTTATGGATAAACCATGTCAGAATACTTACAACACACCTGTTTTGTCATGTGTATTTTGGACAGAGAAGGCCATTGTAAAGATCAACATAAGCTTGATTTTTTCTAACATGTGCCACATACAGGATGTGTGAAACATTTCATCAGGTATAATAATTCACTTTGGGAGTAACCCAGCCTCTTAAATATTACTAAATTATTATTATGTAACATGCCAGAAACACCTCTTTAGTCTACTTATACTAAAATACATACATTGAACTAGGAAAAATATGTACCGCATGATGGGCTTTTATCCCCTTCAGTGCTTAACTGAAAAACTAAGTTGAACATCTGTCCATGTAATAATTTAACGTATGTCAGCCAAACATATCTTTATCTTTATTTCAATTAAATTAAAAACAATCTGCAAGTATATTTATGCAACATTCACTATATACACACGATTTATGCAACTGCAAGGCAATTCTATGTATGCTGATTAATCTATTGTTAGTAAAACATGACAATAGCTATGGAAGTTGACAAGTGACTGTTTTCATGGCATGACTGAAAAAGAATAGCTACTAGCCATGAAATGGATTATCAGTAAACCTTAAAAAGAACATGACATAACCTAGCAGAGATTAACAGTCTTCTAAATGTAGTATATTTGCTTCAGAAGATAGTGCTGCTTTTAAAAAAAATCCGCTGTCACCTTAACGATGTAAGACTTTCATCAGCTCTATCTAAAGAAAGCAATAATTAGACATTATGCTTCCTGGCAAAAATTTATTTTTGAACTGGCACCACAGTATTTCAGAAAATAATAATAAAGTACCTCTTTGGTGAAGCCTAGGTACCCCCTACTACTCATTGTAACAACTTGTAAACAGGACCGCAATACAGTGCTTTGCCTCAATTCTAGCTTGGTTAGGTACCACAGATCTTCCTCACAGTCCTTCTCATAATTTTAGGTAGGTATTTTAAAGCAGGGAGTAAGTAAAGCAAAGGAAAATTAAGAAGGATATAAAGTTCCCTGTTTGAGATTTAAAAAAAGTGCATAATGTTTTCATTCCAAAAACTGTGCCACTGTATGGAACTGATGGATACAAGACTGTTTTTCCTTCCTGTACTGGACATTATTGATCATTACACAAACACAGTCTCTGCTCATTGGCCAAAGAAGTCTCTCCAGACTGTTTTCTGGTACAATCAGCTGTCCAATTACTTTAGAACAATGTCCTGCATACTAAAACAAGAATAGCAAGTTAACCGGGTTTTCCACTAGAAAGTCTGTTTTTGCAATTCCATTTCTGTACACTACATTTCCAACGCATTGGAGAGTCCTTAGTGTTTGGCATACACATCCCAACTCCTTGACACCACCAGGTTCAGTGCATCCATTGCCAGCAACAGACATAGCACCAGGAAAATGCCACTCCCAGCGCGAGGGATAGTTCAGGAGGAGGGGGCATTCTCCAGCAAGGGCGGCCCATCCCGATGCATTGAGGGGTGCATGTGCTCCCTTTTGTAAGTTTTTGGAGGAAGCTTTGGGATATGTTGAGAAGTGCTTTGTCGTGGAGGAACAGGTGGCCCAGCAACAGAAGGGAGGTCCACATCGTGCGGTATCAAAGGCGGCGACGGCAGATGCCTCCGTGCTACATGTGGAGAAGGGGTCTGGGGGGGAGGGGGCGTGAATGGAGAGGGGCTGTTTGGGAAAAAGGTGTTCCCAAGTTCACTTTTCCTGCCCAGGGGTGGAGGCTGGAGGTGTAGTGGTGAGCTAGAGAAAACATCTGGAGTTCGCACAGGTTCCCGTGGCGGGAGCTCGGGAGGGTTTGCAGTGGTAACACAGGGGTCAGAGATGCAGGTCCGATCAGGCACCGAGTACCTTGGAGAATACACTTTGGAGGTGGGCTGCCTGGGAGGGATTGCTGGTGGGTTGTCCAGGTGTGCAGAAGTAATCTGAGGCACACAAACATTTCAGTCAGTAAAATTCCAGAGTGGCAGCAAAGCACAGGACCCTGCTGTGAAACAGAAGCCCCATCCTGCACTGCAGATTGCTCTTAGCAGGGGTGCACCAACAGCCAAGGATGGAAGGAATGAAGATGCACAGAGAAGGACAAGGGCAAGACAAAGAATGGTCAAAGCAACAATTGCCATGCTTGTTCCAGGTCTGCTTCTGGGGAAGTTTGGATATCTTCCACCACCGCCCCAGTAACAAGCACTTGGAGTGGGTAAACACACCAGATATTTCTTCAAGAAAATGAGGAAAAGGGAGAGGCCAATGATGCTGAACAGGGAAATAATAAACTGTGCTCAGACAATGGAGTTAAGTAGTCAGAATTATGGAAGTGAACAGTTCCTAAGCTGCAGACCACAGTGACAGGATAACTGTCCAACACAAACACGTTTTCAAATATATTGTGGTGATGTGTTAAATTCTGCTGACTGACAAAACAGTTGCCTGTGTCTGAAAATAACTGCTGAAGAGCCACTTAAAAGCTCTCTTCAAAGACAAATCTGCTCCAAAGTAATTTTGAGTGGGATTTTCAAGTCTGAAGTCACAAACAAGCTTCCACAGAAATCAGGTGAAATTTGACACTGTCTGCAACAAAGGCTGGATCAGATCCCAATTGCCAGACAAATGCAAAAGAAGCAGGCAGACAGACAGGATGGGTAAGCAAGAGTGAAAAGCAAGCACTTGAGCACCACAGCATCAGGTCAAATATTCTGGTGAGACTTTCCAGAGGACTGAGTTGTGTACAGCCCTTTCCCTCATTACTGTACATCAGTACTTACTCCTATTCATATATCCTAAAATGATACTTTGGAATATTTATCCCAGATGGAAACACCTGCCTGAAGCCTCAAGTTCTCACAGGTGATGCAAGGGCCTGAGCATAGCACATCAGTAGATGAGACATTTCTAACCCTAAATTTAGGTCCTATCTGTTTCCATTTATCTGAGATCAAGAAGTAATGAGGCAAGAAATAAGACTTGAAATACATGGCTGCTTACTCCTTCCCACACAGTTCTTCAAAAAATAAATGTACTGTCTTTAAGAGTTACTTTTCTACCATACCCTGCCCCTCTTCTCCCAGAAAAAAAAATGACCTTTTCTCTCCTTACTTACCTTTGATGGGGAGGATTCAGCTGGGGCAGATTCTGGTCTTCTTCGTGGAGGAACAGGAGGAGGGACAGGAGCGTCATCTGAAGTTTTGGTAAAGTTTATGGATGACACAGAAGCAGATCCTAGTGGACATTAAAAAAAAAGTTGATAATTGGCTCAGTATTGCTGCCAATAGAGGTGCCATAAATAATAAAGCAATTGTTCATAAAAAGCATCCTGAACCAAGGAGGTGGTAAAGAAAGACAATGAAACAAGCCTCTAACCTGCAGCAGACAGAGAAACTGCTCTTCTGAGCTGCAAGGATCTCTGTGGCCATCAGCTCCTGAACTCTTTTAAATAATCCTTGAGACCAAAACCACACCACAAACTTGTTCTCATGTCACAACAGCACCAAAACAATATCCTGAACCTGCAGTTGATGGACCAAACAACAAAGAAATTCTTTCCTCTCCAGAGGCCTTCCAAAGGCCTGGTTTGGACAGTCAGCAATGGCACTGCTCTGCTAAGGAGATTCTGCTTTCAGGAAAACATTTCATCTCCTTGTGACAACCAGCTGAACACAGGAGTAACCTCTGAAAGCCCTCATATGTGAAAGGAGGCTATATCCATTATTAAATACTGAGGGCACACCATAAAAGATGAGCTTCCTTGTATGATGGGAAAGACAGAAGAAAAAGAGATGTGGGTAGGTCCTGATGAATTTAAAGCAAGCAAATACTGATTTTAAGTTCTGCAGGAAAACCATCCGTGTACACTAAAACCACTTCTGAACTGCAGGCAGCAGAATAAGGCACCCACAAAAGATTCATTTTTTATTCTGACTGTTCATTTTGATACTCACCAAATGCATTCACCGCACACACACACACACATATACATATATATATGTATGTATATGTATATGGCAGAAAATCCCACAAGTTTGTTCGGGACATTTATGGGCCCTAAAGATTACCTTTGCCTTCAGTTTTGATAGTTCCTCCAAAGACTGTAAAAGTCCCTACATAACACACCTAATTTTGTTCAGCTTCTCCTTTACAATAAAAACTGTTTAAAGAAAAATCCAGTAAGAAATACTGGAAACTTTTGCTGCTGCAAGGAGACAAAAGCAATGATTTTTAGAGTCACTTTAGAAGGCTAAACCTGATTTCCCCTGCCTAAGAGCACAAGATGTGACAGCACAGGCTGCCTGTGAGCACCTACTTGTATGGAAAGGACTGGAGGGGTCCGAGTCGAACACGCTGCAGGCGTCTGTGGTGCTGGAGGTAGCAGAAGCAGGAGGAGGGGTCAGAGGGGTCCTGGGGGAGTTTGGAGCAGATGCTGTGGCTTCTGTCTCACTCTCTGGGATGCGGCTGTAGCTGATTTTCCTTGGCTCCTGCTGCAGGGGTGTGGGATGTCTCATGGTACCTGGCCTTGGGTTAGAGGGACGAACGCCCGGGGACTTGAGAGGGTAGCTGTACTTCTTGGGCTAAAAATATCAACAGACAGAAAATATCAACCAAAAAGAGGGATCACTTAAATTTAGCTTTGTAGTTAAAAAGTCTGAGATCTAAAATGGCTTCTGCCATCTATGAAAGACAAATGTAAGCACTTTCTGAAAAATAAATACAAAAATCGAATACTAACAAATCTTGGAGGGGGTTTGACATTCCGTGGCTCTATCTCCAGTGACTTGTTGAACAGATAATCTGTAAATTCTGTCTCCACACTGTTCCCCATTGGATTCAGGTTTTCAAAAAATCTCTGAAATACAAGAAGGCAGACAACTTGTCAGCTAAGATGCTTCTTAATATTGCTTGTTTCCACAATGATCCCAGCTGTTCAAAAGAGAGAAAATGCTGGAGTCAGAGGTAATGACAAACTTTTAAATTATTAAATCTTTGTGGCCAGCCCTTTTCTGGACATTGCTACTGCTATCCTTAGCCTGAAAACCAGCTGTGCAAGTGTCCTACATGCTTTCTGCACTGCGAAATCAGACCAGGTTTGCTCAAACACTTCCAGAAGAGGCTGCAAACAATCATCTTTACACAGGGAAGCCTGCTCCCACAGTGCATTCTTCCAAAGTCTGAGGAGAACAAATAAAAAAAAACCCTTGAAGAATCTCTTCAGATAACCTGTCCTATGACTCTCTGAAAGTACATAGCTCAAAAGATGACAAGAAGAAAAAAGGAAGAAAGGAAAGCAACCAGAGAGGACACTGCTTAGACATCACCTCAGACCAGGGAAAACAAAGAGCAGCAAAAAGAAAAATGTGAGTATGACCACCATCAACACATGATGTAAACACAGTGCTATGAGGTAAACATGGAACACAAAGGCAGAGCAACAGAGGAGGAAAGACAAATGGGCTCCCTGGACAAATAACTGCATCTGAGAGAAGGACAATGAGAATCTGCCAGTTTCAGTTCCTGACTAACACTGATCAATAAGAAGATCTACCAATGTCCCAACGGCTGAGAAAAAATGAAACAAACCCAAGAAACTGCAAGCATTGATCTGTCTGCCCTATCTTACAGTGAGACCCAAGAGAAATTTTATGACAGGTCTTCTGCTCATCTCTGATTTGGTGAGATTGAAACTGTGTGAATTCAGTCAATCCTTATGGTCTCTCAGCCGACAGAATCACCACAGAGGGAAATCACTTACCCTGATGTCAAATTCCACTCTTAAACAATATGGCTGGTTCTGGTACTGCTGGATCTCCCCTGTTATCTCAGCTACCTTCCTTCTCTTGCTGAAGTTTATAAGGTCTTTCCCATGTCGCTTGAGAAATTCAGGATTGCCTTCTTCTGTTTTCAAAATGTTGGTTAAGTAAATCCCTAAAGGGCACACAGAAGAGCTTCTCAATATAGAGCACAAAACAAGGAGCAATTCACAACTGGAATACAAGGAATTCTTAAAGAATTTAATTTGTGCACTGTAGTTGTTTAGAAAACTCCTCTGTTAGGGTCAATGAGAGAATTGCGCCTCACTTTCGCATAATGGCAACAAATATTTTAACAAGCCTTTTCCAGAAAGCTGCCTTTTTGCATCAACATCCCAAAGACTGTGCATCTTTCCTAAAAGAGGACACAGAACAGAAGTGCTTTCTCTTAACTCCTCTACTCCAAGAGACACCCCAGGTAAACTCCAAATATTATTTTCAGGTTTTATCCTGGCTTCATAATTGCATCAAATAATTTGAAGATTAGAGAGCAGAAAGTGCTCTCTACTCCACAGATCATGTATCTGGGATTGTCATTATGACATGACAAAAATAACTGAAGCTATTCACATGTGATCCTGCTAACCTCTACTCATCTCTGAAGCAGGACAGAAGGTTTCTTAGTTGATCTTATCTTTCTTTGCAGAGCTCTAGAGTATATCTTTCCCCAATCTGTAAAAGGCCAAAAAAGCCATCAATACTATTTTCTTTCAGTTTTGGCCTGAAGCCTATGTTGGACAAGTGCAATGTCCAGCCTTGGAACTGATCTGCAGCAAACATTCAAGTGGCTTGCTTAAGAACAGGAGTGACATGCTTAACATCACAATTTGCTAAATGTCACCAATCTACTTCAAAGAAGAATTATTAACTCTGATGATAAAGAGGATGCTTGCTCCCCAAATTCTGTTTCTACAGAAATAAGACTTTTTAATAGAAATGAGACTCTAGTTTTATTCTTGGAACTCTTGATGAGGAAGGGGATCTTGCTTTCTCTCCCAGTCAATGGCAATAATATTTCTAATGTGACTGTCCTCTATTGAAAGGATTTCTGGTTGTAACAGTTCAAACCACATTCAAAGTAAAAACCAGCAAATACAGAAATTGGATAGTGCAGATATACTTATTTTTACTGCAAATAACATCTCCCATTAATAGTCAATTTAGGGGTTTTTCTCACATATTTGTGTCTGGGCATCTGAAATTCCAACCCACCTGTCCTGTTAAAGCTGACTTTTCTCTCTATTGCTCATACTCTGTTTAGTATCTTAGCTCAATCCTTTCCAAATGTTCATGTGGGACATGGCACATCCAAACCAAACATACTCACCAAAAAAAGGCACACAAGGAGGATTAATGGACCTGAGTTTTGCCAAGTACTTCTTATAATGGTCCTCACTCAGCTCATAAGCTTCTTCTAAGATCTTCTTCTGGCGACTTGGAATTTGCTAAAAAGAGAGACCAAACAGGTTGTTTGGAAAGAGAAGGTAAAGCATGGCCCAGCAACAACACTGAGAGTAATGATTCCCAGTGGTACTTGAATCAGGGACCACGAGGACAGTGCCCCACCATCCTGAGATTCCTTTCTTAACTGGGGATGGATTTCTTGCTTCTGAAACCAAGGAAAAAACCCTCTCTATGACACCCCAATTGATCAGTTCTTGGGGGATTTGCTTCCTTTGAGCACATGCTCACTGACAAGACAGGCTTTCAGTGTAGCCAAGGCACCCTGCATGACACTGCCATAGCAAAAGTGGAAAACATTTCACTGTACCTCAAATGTGTGGTCCAACCTATAAACTGCTGCGGAGTTCATAGCACTGACAATCTCAAGGACACCATTAAAGTTGTTTAGCTCTTGAAAAACTTGCAGGATCTCAATTATTCGGCTCACTACAATTAC
This sequence comes from Petroica traversi, assembly GCA_025920805.1. Taxonomy (NCBI): domain Eukaryota; kingdom Metazoa; phylum Chordata; class Aves; order Passeriformes; family Petroicidae; genus Petroica; species Petroica traversi. The sequence continues at coordinate 13,707,852 of JAHLSL010000044.1, read as the reverse complement.
TCTTTCCTCTAGGTTTTCTGTTTCTACAATGCATCTAAATACACAAGAACATTGGTGTTTGTATTAAAGCACTGATGAGGTTTCCAAAATCAGATATTACGTTGTAACACAAACAAATAAGATTTTATCGAATTACTTGAGATAGTTCTGAAAATGTCTTAGAGATTTGGAAATATTCTAAGAATAAAAAGCTTGAGACCATTATGTTAAAATTCGCACAGGGACTAGTTTTAGCATCTAAACACCAAAACTTTTCACAGTTTACTTGTGAATGGTCTGTAAGTATCTAGATAGCCAGTAGATGCAGATTCAGGAAAGTCACTTACTTTTCAAACCACAGAGTTAGGTTAGTTGTATGCCTTATCATTTTGAGAAGGTTGGGAGAATTAATTTCTTTATCTTCCTTCGTCCACACACTTCCAACTAGTTCAGATGGCTGCACAGCTCTGCAAAAGTAGTTGTTTTATCAAAAAAATAGAAGATATTATTTTCCCAAACCCTCTTGATTTTCACTGAATTTGGAATTTGTATTTAGAAATAAATTCTTAAGGTATCCCTTCTATAATGTCAGGCTGTCCTCATGACTAAATGACTGATATTTCTATGCTTCTTTTATAGACTGTAGATATTTCTTAATCTATAAGACTTTTAAGCACCTCTGTTTATCTAAATGAAGAATGAAATCTCCATCTCATTCACTGTAATGAAACATGAACTTCCAAAGCCTGAACAATTTCTTACAGACAGCTGATGAGATCTGACATGGTCCTTAATTTGCCTCACAAACCAGGATGTGAAGAAAACTGATTTAATAACTGTTCATACTTCTCAAAGTTTAATCTGCTCAGAAAATATCAAGAGAAAGCTGGAGCACAATACAGTGCACAGAATGCAACAGTCACACATACTGCACATCAACATGGAGAGGATAAATAATGTATTTAAGAGGGATTTTTCTGCAAAAATGTTAATTAATGCACACCACTGGTGAAGTCCCTTGATTTCTGTGGGGCTTCACAGAAGCTCCCAGAAACAATATCCTGCTGGAGAGTATTTTGATTTGTGCCACGTGTTTCCCAGTGGAGGAAAGTTACCTGTAAAAATCCGACTCCAGCAAAGTGAGCTGCCGAGCGATTTCTATGGGGTGCAAAGTGAGCAGGTCAAAAGTCTCTGTGTGGCCTGGTTTGCTTATGTGCCACTCAATTGCTGGAGGGGGGCTCTCAAAAGTGATGTTGTGGCTTGGCCCAATGGCTTGTGCCTGCTTTTTCCTGTTGATTATCTTTGTGATGGATTCAACCCACTTCTTCATGGCTTTGCCTGGCACACGGAGAAAATTACTATTTAGTTAATATTGTTTTTCCTAAGACATCAGTATAATTCAGAAATCTTTGGATTTAACCCCAAAACCTACTAAATTAAAGCAATCATATATTCTTTAGGATTTGTGCTCTCACACAAGTCAAGACAGAAGGGATTCCTCAACAGCCCAAGCTGAGCATGACATTGCCCAAGCACAAATCAGAACACCCAAATTAGATTCCTGCTCTGATTTAGGTGCTTTCCTTTCTCTTTTGAGTTACAGTGAATTTATTGGAAGAAATGTTTTTCTGCCCAAAATGCACTTCTGCAAACTCCCTGAATTTTATAGTTTTGGCAAAAGCACATGATTACCTCAGATAACCTAGACAGTCAAAATAATAAACAGGGAGAAGCTTCTTCCTGTACTGCATTTACCACCAAAGGTGAGAGTAAAACTGAAAGGCCAAATTCCTTTTTAGCTCTGCACCATAAGAATTTCATGCACCAGTCCATTGAAAATATACCAGTAACACCCATTGATTTAGCTGGCTCATTCTCTCCTTTTTTAATAACTAAATAACCACTAAGCTCTTCTCTGACACAACATTTTCCTACAGGCTGCTCCTGAACCTGTCTTGGTTTTATTTAAAAGGAAAGAGGAAAAGTCTGTACAATTACAACAGCAAGGTGTCCTACAGTTCTAACATGTACTGTGAAGCAGCTGGAAACTCTTGTTTCAAAGAAATAATAGTTTCCACCATCCAACTTTTATAAAAATTAACCCTATGTAAAGTTTAAAATGACAATCAACGCAATTATTCTGTCCTGATCATCTTATTATTTTTCATTATTTCAGTCCCTCTACAACAAAACTCATAATTTACGTAAATACCAATCATTATTCTGAGCAGGAGCCAGATTTTGAATAATACTCTGTGTGTGTGTGTGTGTGAGCTTAATGAAAGCTTATTTCATGCTCTTTATGAAGTATTTAATAAGCAGTCAGGCCTGTTTTCCCTGAAAGCAAAATTGATCACATTCCATATCTTTGAACTGGATGCTTTGGGATAAATGTCAGGCACTTAAGAAACTCTAAATACCTCTTACTGTTCCAATGAACTCCTCCAAACGTTTCAGGAGATCAGCATCTCTTTCAAAGTCATAGAAGTGGTGCTCTACCCAGTGTCGACACACATTTAACACTCTGCAAAAGCAAAGAATAAATAAACACTCTACACCTTGCTACCAAAGCAGCTCCAGGAAAGGCCTAGGGCAGCCACAGGAGCTCAGGAGCTGCCAGGGATGCTGCACTCACCGCAGCTGCACAGGCTGGATGTACTCCTTCCTAAACCTTTTGAGCTCTGCACTCAGGGGTTGGTCTCCATTCTCCATGGCAATACGGTCAGCTTCTGTTGGCTCAGGCTCTGGAATTTCAAATCTAGCACACAAAATGGGTGTAAGCACCTTACACCAGCCTTGGGCACAAGCTTCTGCATATAAACTTGTATATTTTACTGGCAATCCTTGAACTGGACAACTTTTTAAAAGGTGTTTGAAGTGACTCAAAACCAACTGGAAAGCCAAAATCTTACACACTCCATGTAAAAAGCAAAAAAAAATTGCACTTCATAAGAACAGTATTTTTAACAGTGGCATACCTTTCTATTAGCAAACTCAGCAACTCTTGAGGTCTACAGAAGGATCTATATGTTGTGAGAAAAGTCCGAACAAAGTTGGGATCTAAGACAAAGAATAATTTTACACTTATGTCAGCAATTACCTGATTTTTTTTCCTTTAAAATAACTTCAATTTTCCTTTAAAATTAAGGATGTTACCCTACAAATTTACAGAGACAATGATGTAACCCAAAAAGGCTTTGGTAACAATTCAAAACTTTCTAAAATAGCAATAGAAAGCATAACTTAAAAACAATTTTCATTCTGTTGAAGGATCACAACAATGACATTTTTCCCCCCTTCAACTGTCAAAAGACAGGATTTTTTTCCAATTACTTTGAAATTAATGAATAGATTATTTTATTAATGAGTAAACAACTTTGGTTTTGACAGTGAACTCAAAAAAACACATCAAGTAACTTTGCATTGGGTAGAAATGAACTCTTGCAGGGGACAATATTTCCCCTAAACTGATAACCAGTCATGGTTAAGGCAGTCTAGATCATCTGACAGCTATGTTAGAGGTTATATTTATTACACTTCAAGAAAATCAACTGATTTCATTTAAATTGACTAATTACATATCAATTCATTTAAAACATGAAAATGTGTCTCAAAAACAATCAAGTGTTCAAAACAGAAAACCAAAGTGTCTCCCATAATTACAAAAGCAAAGCCATTTGTTTTCAAATATGAGGAAATGCAGTGACAGCTCACTGGCACTGCACAGAGCTGACCAGAAACAAGGTTAACACTGTTATCACTGAACAGAATTAACAAGCAGATTGCAACAGTTTTGCATATTAAATCCATATCCAGATTTGAAAAGCAAACCCCAACTGATAATTGTCCTAACACAGAGTGGCTGAAGAGGAGCTCACAGGGCTTGAAGCAAGAATTCCTGTAGGCTGTAACATGCAGGATAAAAGGGCTGCATTATTTGACCTAATACTCTGTTGGTTTTGTTTCCTGGAATATGGATTTTTAAGAGCTGTTTTAAAATTCTCCTTAACCCTTTACCAGCATCTTGTCCATTTGAATGGACATTTTACCTTTCTTACATCACATTGAGTTGTTCATTTGGGCAACAACTTACTGTGATGTGTTGCACAGGGTAACTGTGCCCTGTAACACAGCATTTCCTTGCAATTTTGTTGCATGATAATTCTCATTTCTTAAACAATTGGCTATTCTACTTCTGCCATGTCCTTCATTACTCTGTTTTTATTAATCATAAACCCTCTCCCACCAGTCCTTGAAACTGCACAGTCCAAAATTATTTTCAAAGGCAGAACTTCAATACTTCTTGCACAAAGCAGGTCATCCCTGTTCACATCATCTTCATCAACAAAATATACAATTTTTGCTGTGCTAAAGAAGCTTTCACAGCTTGCAATCTGTACACAGCATCTACTCTAAATAAAATATTTTGTCTACGTGAAAAAGAAAGCTTCCATAGCAATTAATATTTTCAGATCACTGCAAGCTCTGAATCATAGCTCTTCTAATTTACAGGTAGGGTCAGCATATAAATCCACAATACATATTGAATTTCTAAGAGATCAGAAGCAGATCAGAAAATCAAATCTAACTTTGTTATCTTACTAGCAATGACTGTGACTCAAAATAGTGTACAATATATGAGTAAGTGTTAAAAAAATACAGACAACACCAGTCAGCCAGGATGTCTGCTCATGTGATAATTCTCTCTTCAATGCAGCCAATTTGAAAGCTAAAAAAGAACAATAACTGTTCTATGAGGATTTATAAATAATCACCCTTGAATTCCTTAAGAAAGGAAACGGACACTATGATGACGCACAAGCACTCTTAACATATCAAAGCTTTAAAAATAGAAGAGTGCTGGCCTATAGATAAAAAATTGCCATGACTTTAAAATCTTGGTACCACCTAAGCCAGCTGCTCTTAAACAAGAATTGGGCAAGTGGAGATAATTAATGCAGAAAACACATTAAATCAAGGAAAACCCACCAGAATTCACAAATAAGGCCAGAACCTGAAATTCTAATTTCAGTGCAGTTTCTCTCATGTAAAAATACATGGAAAGCTGCTTTTGCAGAGGAGATTTCTCCCTGTTTTGCTGCTCCACCACAGCATATTTGGACATTCTGTGACCAGGTGGTCCTCAGAGCTGTCTCCCTGTCTGAGCTGTTGCAGTTGTTGGATGCCTTCCACCCCTGGCAGAATTGTTTCCTTAGAGCTGTCCCTGTTCCACAGCAATGTAAAGAATTTTGGCTGATAAAATGGTTTGTGCATTGTCAGGGGGGTGAGGGGTGAAAAAGAAAAGGTCCAACACCTGTATCTACAAATGACAGGGACTATGTGGACCTTCACAAATGACAAAAAAATTGAGGCCTGACCTAAAAACCTAGAGAAAAGGCACAGCTATAGTAAATACTGCCTTTAGACTATCAGATCAAGGGCTCCCATAACCAGTCACACTGAATTTCAGAAAAATTGCCTCAGAAAAGTAAAGGCTTGTTGTTCTGGCAGCTGAATATGAAGACTTTTAAGATTACTATCACTCATACACAATCCTGAGTGGGCCAAGAAGAGAATTTCCACAGCCTGTAGCTGTTTGGTTGTACACCACCACAGCACTCATTTTCCCAGGTCTGCAAGCAAAGGAGAAGCCTTGAACTCAGCAGAAACTCAGTGTGAAAGAGTTAACCTGTTACTCTGGAGATCTGCTGCCCTACTCACTGCATCCCACAAGATGCAACAAAACCCTGAGTGATTTACATCACAAATGGGCCATGTTTCCTGTACAACAGAGCATTTTTGGTTGAGTCACTCTATCTCTTATTTCTTTGCTGCCCTGGAAAAGACTGCACAGAATGGTGAGAACAATGATGTTTTTCCTCACAGATAACCAATTATAAAACAGAAGGTATAGAAGATAAGAGTGTTGAGAAATCATGCACAATGTAGCAATGCAGCATCGTGTCCACTAAGATCTTTCAGCCTACAGAGAGAGGCTAAACACATTATAAGACAACTATTTTTATCCTTTCAGTCAAAGTCTTTCAGGCCGTCTCTTGGTACCCTTGTTCTCAGTTTTTTCATACAATGGTTTTGCTAATTCTTTGACAAAGACTTAAAAATTATAATAGAAAAGCGTCTTCCTTTCTCTAAGGCTGAGTTGTTTAACTTTCAAGACCATAAAATTATGTCATAAATCATGTCTATAAAATTCAAAGGCAAGAGCTAGAAGTTTATAAAGTTACAAGAAAATGAAGCCAGGTACAAAACTGCTCAGGTAAGAACTGCCAGCACAATATTGCATTTGGCTTTCTAGTAAATGATAGGAAAATTCAAGGATATTAAAAGAGCAAGGAAAGTAATGGAGCCAAGAGATGTAACTATAATGGAGCAAAGAGATGTAACCACAAATATTTTTAAAAGTAAACAGAGTACCAAACTACAGAAATATTCTGCTTACTCCTCACTTCTTTCAAACAAATAATCCTGATCTATGCAGGGTATCTAGGATTGAGTTGCAGAAGAAAAATCTACAACAATTAAGAGTATAAAAAGGAAGAAAAAAATAAATCCTTTAATATGAAAAGCACTAATACCAAGACGCATGAAGTTTCAGAATAACTGACATACAGATAGAAGCAGAAAAAAAAAATAATAATCCAAACCCCAAACACCAGCCCATGTTTTGCAGCACAGCTTAACGAAAATCCTGGGCTGCTATCAAGAAAAAGCCCACACACTGAGAACCACATAAAAGCCTTTCATGTGTCTTCAACATACACAGAAATCCTAAGTCCGAAGTCCTTAAATCAAATCCTCACTGAAGTTCTGATCAAGGCAAAATTCTGAGTGCAAGTGGCTGGATCTATCAGGTTGGTATTGGTCTTTCCACGACACGTCAGCATGGACACAGGTAACAGCTGATAGAGTACAACCCTGAACTGAAAACACTGGGCCCACAATTCTCTCCCACAATGCTGGCTCTTCCTGTGTCACCCAGCTTGAGAAGTCTGGAGGGAAAGCAGTTCTTGTAGCCTGGGGCACAAAGGAAAAAGTATTGTCTAGAGCTCAACTGCTGCAGGCCCCCACCCCATCCCTTGCACAAGAACAACCTTATGCACATGCAATATCCCATGTGCACTGCCAAGCACATTCACTTTTTACTAACTTTATGTATTTTGCTGCATGCATTTAACACAGGGAGAGAAGCATGAACAAGTTACTACCTTGAGTTTTGGCTGCACAAACCAAATGCCTCACCTGCATACATGTGGTAAGTCAGCCTCTCGATGAGCTTCACAACAGTTCCTGCCTTGATGATGGGGATTCCAGATTTGGGCTGCATGTTTTCTTCAAACACAATATTCTCTTCAGAGTCGGGTTCTGCAAATCTATAAAGGTCAGGATTTGGAAATCTCATCTGCTCTTCTTTTTCTTCCTGCAACATTGTTACATCCAACATCCTTTCCAGCGTGCTTCTATATTGCAAAGATATCAATGCTGCCATCCAGTTGTTTTTCTCTTCAGCTGATTTAGCAGCAAAAATAACACTGTTCTCATCTTTTAAGATGATTTCAAAAGCATGTCTATACTCATTAGTGTCATCTTTATCATTGATCTGTACCTTTCGCATGAAGAACTTCTCCTTGAGTCGATATTCTGCATTGCTAGCACCAGGAAGTCTTGGCTGGCCATGATTTGACTTACAGCAAATCATCAAGCCATCAAACAGGAATATGTGTCTCTCGTGCTTTGCTCCCACACGTGTGAGCGTTCCTTCCATGATGAACTCGTTACAGCACTGTCCAATGTCTTTACCCTCCCAACCATCAATATTTTTCTGGATTTCATTCATTTTCTTAATTGCTAGCTGCTTCCCCTTCATCTGCTGAGTATAGAACCGGCATGCGGATTCACTTCAGTGGAGGATGGGAGAAAGGCAGCCTATTAGTACACACGTATTTCAAAAACCACAACCGCAACAAAAACCACTAACACAAAAACACCATCACTCTGAAAAGTGAGGATTCCACTGAGAATGCAATTTCATCACTCAGTACCAGCACCATGGCAAAGGCTTGACTAAAGTATCTCATCTGATGAATTTTCTACTTATCTTCAACAATACATGTTTCACCTAAAAACAAGCAACCAGAGGCAGGCAAACTGTTGTGCTTCTTAGCCCAATGAGCCACTCACTTCCATAACCAACAGAACAATTTTAGACTGCATTAATTTGAAACAAGTACATTCAGAAAAAAATAAGCTGTTAAATGCATTCATGTTCAAGCCTAAAGATTACCCTTGGCACAACAAAACTTGTTTGGCAAAGAAAACATTGAAACAATTTGAAGAGTAGCTTCCAACTCAAGAACATTCCCTTCTAACCACACAGAAAGGCATTTTTACAATATTTTTAGGTGGATATTTATTATCTGAGCACAATTAACCCACAAATGCTGTAACTTTCTACTTACCAGTGAATTCTCAGAACGTCCCAACTACCAGTTTGCAAGGACACATAGAAATTGTTTTAAAACAATAACAAATTATCTTGGCTTTGATGTCACTTCCTCTGAAAAAGCAGGCTTGTCACAAACTATTTTGTTCATTGTTTACTAAAAGAGGAAACCGGGAGCCCTGGATTTATAGCAAAGCATTAAGAGCAGAAAAACCGGAAACGTTTACCTAAGCCTTCGTTTTGCAAGGCTTTTGGAGCATATCCGTTCCATACTGCTTTGAAGATTTAGCAGGGCAGTTATTGCTTGCTTCAAGCACTCCTTATCCTCTTCATCCTCACTTTTTTCTTCCAATTGCTGTAAACATTGAAAGTCAAAGACAGGAAGTGTTACTAGCATTTTGGTACGTGTGAAATCCAGAGGTTTGACCCAGGAAGAAGAAATCTAAGCATCTGCTGATTTTCCATGCTCCTGCTTGTTGTAAAAGCTAATGGTAATTATGAGGTGTGTTACTGTGAGAGACAACCCTCTGCTAAGAGCTTAATCTCAATAAAGCACAGCACAGTCACTAAGGCCTCCCAGATACAAACACACTCAGACACGCAGTATTTACCTCAAACTGGTTTGATTTACCTTACAGCTCCTCAATGGAACCAATTTCAGGTGTTAAATCTAAAGAAGAACAAGCAAGGGAGGAGACCCCCATACACACCATACTACAGGGCAAGACCAAATCAGTCTGTATGTTTGTAACACATTTAAACATCCTGGAACAGGCAAGCTGGACCCAACGCTAAGCAAAATTCCTTCATCACATTTAGAACCAGATTACAAGGGCTCTCATCTCATTAATAACAGTCTAATTAATAAATCAGATTGAAGGGGACCTTGGAAATTATCTCAGCCAACCTCCAGCACAACTACAGAGCCAACACAGATCAAGTTACCCAGAGCCACATTAAGTTTTGAATCTAAAAACTATACTAAAACTACATGAGAAGGGTTAACACTAATATTTTGTGTGTAACCATTGTTATGATGGATAAGTTTTATCAAACAAAATTTGCCATGTTTAAGATTGCTTAGATTGAAGATTTTAATCTCAAATCTTCATTTAAGCATTGAAATGTTTCACATGAGAGAAAAGATAGGTGACCACAGCTGTGGCTTAAATGTAAAACTAGAATAACTTATACAGAATTATTAACAGACAAGCATTTAAGACTATTACACACCAAGATAAGCTCCACACAATTGAAGGATTTGTTTTGGTGGTAGAAATGAAGCAAAGGTCGACACGAAACTGAATGAGACACCCTTAGAAAAAGTACAATTGAGCTGTTTGATTCCAGTGTGAAATAAAAGTATTGTCCTCCAAAATCCAACAGAGTACAACACAGCCATGTTTGATATTTGAATGGGTCAGAGAACAGCATTAATTATTTCCCTAACCAGAGTTAGTCATTCAGTGCAACAGCTGTCAATGCCAAAGACCACTTCATTTGTGTTTTCAGCCACATGGATGACCACAAAACTCTTTCTAGGCAGCTTTGGTTCAGGTAGTGTCATCTGTCATCTCTGAACCTAAGCAGCATTAGTGTGAGAGCCTAGCTATGTAAACAACCACTGAAACAGGTCTGAGAATGCACCACAATGAGCATTACTTCCCAAAAGATCTTGGGGAGACGACATCATTCCAAGAAGGGACAGACTACCATCTTCAGATTCCTGTCCTCTCTAGATTTAGTAGAGGCATCATCTCCCATTTGCTTCAGTTTTGCAGATCTGGGCTCAGAGAGGATTTCAGACCAACCAGGCAGGTACAGCACCACTGGTAGAGTCTTGAAAGAAAGATTTGAAAAACCTGTAACTGCCTCTTAAGATTTTGCATCTTTTCTGCACAAGCATCCAGAGAGGCTCTTGGCCTTGCATGCTGCCTTCTTACAAACTTCCATCAAAACAGTCTGGCTAGATTTCCTGTAATTTCTGGGCTGCTACTCTTCAACAGTACAAAAGATTGTTTTAGCCTGGTTTCCTTGAAAAGAAGCCTTATTAGGACCTACAATATTCTGTACATTCTCTTCACAAACAAGCTAGTACGGATTAACATTCATTACTGCAAAGTATTCTGTTCCTCTATTGCTTTCTACAGCAACCCCTCTCCAGTTGCAAAAATGTTGGTATTCATCACAGAATAGTCCATCTCCCAAAGCAAAATACGTATCTGCTTATAGAGAAAGCAGTTAATACTTTTCCACCTGGATCCACTTGGAATAACCCTATTTTCACTGTCAAACAGAAACGAAATCAAAATGCAATGAGTGTAATTATGCCCCAGGTTTAACATTTAAAAAGTACTGTGCAGAAATGTGTGTCTTCTGTGTAACACCAACACAAAATGGCAAATTAAGCAGTACACTGAACTAGAATGAAGTCACTTCTCTGGACACAGGAATTCAGAAGTTTATATTCCAGCACGGTACTAAACAATTACCAAAAGCAGACTTAGTCAGAAGTCAGTGTAAATTACAGCAATGATTTCATCTTACACTGCCCCTGGACAGCTTGGAAAAGGTGGAAAGTAAAATGGCATCACTGGAAAGCACCCAGAAGGTTTCTCTGCAAATCCCACTCATTCTTCTATAGCTGTGCAGTGCCCCCTAATGAACACACCAGGGAGATGCTAAGTAAGGGATGGTGGGGTTTTTGCTTGTTTTGGGGTTGTTTGTTGTTTTGTTTTTTAACAAAAAGTGCAATATTATAATATTATGTGAAGAAAGTGCAGATTTCTGATTATCATTAGTATTACAGAGACTGTGGGGTTTAACAACCTTATGAGAAAATAATGGTTTATCATTCATGTGGTTCACAATACTACAGGCCCAGGACCCTGTTAATTCAAGGAAAACAAACTTGGAAAAATGGACTGCTAGAGAAGTCTCTAATAAAAAGAAAGTTCTCTACATTCTAGGCCACAAGTTCTGAAGAGACACCAAGAGGTGGAAGACAAGGTATTTTGTTCTACCTGTTGTACACCACAAGGATTAGACATTTATAAACTGCAAAGAGATAGAAAATAAATCCTTTCCATGCAATGCACAGTCAGACTGTGGTAATCAAACTCTTAAAGTGCCAGAGAAGCATCTCTCTGGAAATACAGTGACAGAAAATACATATGAGAACATGCAGATATAACCATACCAGCAGGTGTCATGACAGATAAAGTCTTGTACTTTAGGGTTTGCATCACAACCTAGACTTCTGTCTTCCCAGAAGATTATTTTAAGTCTAACCACTGAAATTTGTGAACTGCAAGTTCCCCAATTCCTCTGGGAATCAAGACCACAGCTTCAATACACAGAAGACAGAGCTATTTTGTAATCAAGAATAAAAACCAACAGGGTTTCTTCTCTGATAAAGGCAAGCAGGTCTGCTGGCACTTTGCCATAAAACAATCCTGGAAGGTGTCTCAAAAGCACAGAGATACCTGAGAGCACTCTCTTACTTTCTGTAATTCCTACAAATAATAAAAAACTCAACCCAAAGCAGCAGTATACTGGGGACAAAAGAAAGTGTTCTTATATCTAGAAACTTCAATTTTTAGAAAGCATCAGGAAATCATCTGGGACAGTAAATGGGGACAACTGCAGGGAAAATGCACCTCTGGAAAATGCTAGCAGACTAAAAAAGCACCTTACACTTGAACCTTGAAGGAAACTCCACATGCCATATTCCTGAAGATACATAGCTTCAATGCACTGAAATTTGAAAAGTCATTTTGTTCTCATATAAACTCAGACAATCTTGTGCACAATGCAGTAAAAATATTCATACAGTTATCTGTTTATTTAGATCTACATTACAGTAGGGGTGTTAGTTGCATTGTCAGTGGAACAGAACTTAATATCTTCCTGAAGCAATGATAAAAACTTTTCTCCACTCAAAATTTAATTATGCCTTCTCAGTTTAATTTTAAAAAGTTACATAAAATTGCACATGTCAAATATCCAACCCCAAATACCAGGTAATTAATTACAAAAAGCCTTCAGCATTTTCTTTGAAGTATATTTTAAAACACACAGCAACTAGAAAGCCCTCATCTTTTATTTCACGCTAAGTTTAACTCACAATATAAAATATGATCAACCCATCAGGAATCACACTGGACAAGTAAAGCATTAAAACAGAGCAAGACAAGAAGCATTTCAACTTTTAGTACAAGATTCCTTGTTCTTTCACCTCTTTACTATGTGACTTAAAATAGAGCCTAAATACACGTTGAAAATTCAAGTACAACAAATGTCATCCGAACCCAAAAACGTGGAAACATTTAGGCTAAAGAAACACGTGAATTTAAGGAATTGCTACTTTGATTTCTCAATGTGAGTGTTCTTATTTGAGAAGGAGTGTGTGTTTGTGTGTGGGAAATTAAGATAATTTGTTTCAGAAGTCAATTACACTACTCTGAAGTGCCATTTGGCAATCAGGATGGACACTAAGGAAAAGTCAGGAAGACCTATTCAGAAATATTCACCACACAAGTCTGTCAGCTGATGCTTCACCAATTTAACAGTTCAAAGTTTTCTGTAACAGGTTTCTTATGTGGGCAGTTTGCCATTAGCATTCCCATAAAGGGGTACAGCCCGTCAGGAGACCATATATGCTCCAGAGCCACTGAACCCTGCTAAATGTTTCACCTGGTGTCTGCTCAGCAGGAAGAGCTGCAATTTTGCTCTCAGTTTCTGCAATTCTGCCCTCAGTTTCTGCAATTCTGCCCTCAGTTTCTGCAGCTGGGAAGGGGTTCATGTATGTGATCAATGTTAGCTTACACACTCAGCATCTCCTTCACCAAGGAAGGGATAGAAAAGCAATGCCTTTTTCCAAAATGCCTTCTCTGACATTCTCACAAAACTACTTCCTAAACATTTAGACTTTCTGTAGGGTACTAGCAGCCATTTGTGCATTTTACATTCCATTACTGGAAATGGCTACTTTGCCTGTAGGAGGCCTTGACTTCTCCAAGTACAGAAAACCCATTTGCCCTGCATTTTTCAGAAATATGGGGTTTGGGTTTTTTGAATATGCTGATGTCTCCTCCACAGCAGCATCATTACCTTTCTGCAACAAATGTACAAGTTCACACAGATCCTTCCAGAGCCTTCATGCCCTGAAATTCTCTTCTTTCTTACTGTCACTTTGGTTTGTCTCATCACTATTAGCAGACCTGCAGAATACATTAGAAATTTAAAACTTGTAATTTAGTTCATAACATTTAGTTAGATCAATATTTGAAATATCACAGAATATTTACCTATGTGCTTCCACACTTGTAATTGAGGTCTTCCATTTTCTTCCCCCAAATTTTCCATCAAAGACAATGCAATTTGAAAATATCTTCCCTTTCTCTTTTGTAATTCCAAAATAGATTAAGATCCACTTTTTCTGCTTCAATACAATTCAAGTCTGATCTTTGCTAGAAAATTTTGCAAGGCTGTAAGCAAAACTGGATGATACCTCTATATTTGGATAGAAATGTATGAATTTTTGAACAGAAACGTATGAATATTTGAGCTATGTAAGGTGAATTCACAATTTCAGAGATCATTCTGGGAGGCAAGGGCAGAACTGTGTTGATTTTAAGAGGAACCCTGGTGCCCAAGTAAAAAATAGCAAGTGAAATGAAGTGAAATGAAAAAGCAAGTGACAAGAAGAAACCAAGAATGGAGTTTGTTGTTCCATTCGAGTTTGTTGTTTCCTTCATATTTCCATCAGTTTCCACTGAACATCTCAAAGTATTGACAGATAACATTGACCTCCACTGTTATAAGAGAAATAAAGAAAGCTGGAAGTGGGACTAAATCCACTGTTTAACATTCAGAAGTATTTCCACTGAAGAAATCAAGCACAGGGAAGTCTCAACCATAGCACTACCCCTCTCCAAGAACCTGCCTTTTGTACAGAAGGTAGCAGAAGAAGTCAGGGAAATAAGCAACTGTTTTTAAAAGATTATGCAGCAATACAAGTGTATCAAAGCCTTTATCATGACTGCCAAAGTCACAAAAACTAGGAGTGGAAAATCCCAGCTAAAATAAATTTCTTAACATTCAATCCTCGATGGATTGTGTCAAAACTTTTATTGAGAGGGGAAAAAAGGATCAAAGTTTGTGCAAGTCCCTGTAACACCCATCCATTTTCATGAGAGCTTGGCCTTGGGTGTTCAGCACAAGCTGCTGCCATGGAAGCCAAAGAGCTCTTTACCATCATTAACAGCACCACTGTAAAGTGGGAACAGATCAGTCACAATACAACTCTTCTAACTCCCACAGGACCATGGAGTGTTTGCCATGCAGGTGTTTCTAGAAAATTGACTGGAAAACAGGACTTTGGAACCCTATGGTCAAACACGTAAGTGAAGTCTAAGTCAGGAGTTCAGGAAGGGCTTCCCTTGATTTCCCAAAGGAGTCTGGCCCTGTGACATCCAACTCCTGCCTCAAGGGACCAAAGTACAGCATTTGTTGTTAGAGGTCCAGCAGGACTGACTGACACAGCTCAAGTGTCACTGAGGAATGTAAGGCAAAGGGTCACAAGGAATATTTTACATACACTCCTGTTAGATTTTATCCAGTTTTTGCAGAAAAGCAATTTTAGAGGGATAATAGAAATAATGTTCTCAGAGGTATCTGTTTTGAATGGAAAGGAGATTATTAGAAATTATTAGAAAATTTCCTGGAAAGAGACATCTGCTTCTCAAAAGCCCAGATCCACTCTGTGTGTAGGGAAAAAAAGCCCTATAAAGCAAAACATGCAACCCTATTACAACTCCACAAGGCAATGACACAAATCACTGACAAATGAAGTGACACTCATGTGCATAGATTCATCTGACACAAACACACAGGAAACACATCAACAAGTACCACACCTAGAAAGAAAGTTAAGGACCAAATAGTTTGATTATCAATAACCAAGATTCTGAGAAACGTGCACACACACACAAATGTGTGACAAAGTTTTATTTTCTTCTATAAACTTCTCCCTTTTGGCTGATGAACACACAACTGACTTGAGGCATAAATCCACTGGCACTTAAAGGAGAAAAGAAAAAGAAATATTGTCAATTAAACCCTACAAGCAAGAAATAAATAGGGAACCTCATTTAACCTGGCTGTACCAGCTCCAGCTTCTACCACAGGACACAACTTCTACACCTTTACAATATTGTAGTTGCAATACAAATCTTCTTAGCTTACCAATATGAAGTTTCTTACATTTTTTACCTCCTGTCATATTCTAGGAAACCTCTTCTTAGACTTCAGACCAAATCACCCCATTTTTTTTTCCTACGAAACACCCAAATACACTTTAAAGTCCTTATCACACACTAGCAACAGTTTGTCAAGCTACACTTCCTTCAACAGACCTTTGTCTGTCACAGACCTAGAATTATCTCTAGTGGATATAAGTCATCCACATCTGCAGTTACATACACAAAGATAGGTAAAACAGTAATACTTCTGCTTTTTATTTGATTTCAATTTTATTTATTGCATACAAGTTACTGTCTTCAAAACAAGCCCTGAAGAAAAAGTGATTTTAGAAAATAAAATCTTTTGCTGACTTTAAGTGAATACTTTCTTAAAATAATTCACAGCTAGTTCAAATCCATGATTTACTGGTTTTAGAAATGACTAAAGCAAAAGAACCAGTTAATCGAAGTGCTCATATTAAAGACAAGCAGTCCAGATAGTGTTGTGAGACAATGATCTGTAACTGCAGATATTGTAAAAGCTTTGCAGACTGACAAAGTTCAACTAATTAAGATTTTGATACTCCACCCTGGCCTGGGTTACACCACTTACAGAAGGGACTGCAAACCTCAAATTTACTCATCTTGTTACACTTTGGAACACAGCACTGGGTGAAACAAGGCTGAGAATCAAAGTCAAAGCCCTAAATGCTTTGGGATGTGCTGCCCAATACAGCCTACAGCAAGAAACTCAGGGGATCAAGCTCAACATACTCTAGTCCTAAACTAATATTTTACTACCTTGTGCCTTCCAGAACTATTATTTTTACCATTAACTTGCTGATAGAGGAAGACAAATAGGTTTAACTGAGGAGTATTTCTACTTGAGCTGAATTGCCAGTCAGTAAAGCCTGAAAAATTATTTATCTAAGAAAAAAGTTTGAAATAAAATAGAACACAATAGATGGTGCTGTGAAATGAAACCATCCTGAGATTTTCAGATTATAGACAGAATTCCAATTAAAATATATTAGCAAAGAGATGACAGGTTACCATTCATAAGTCATGGGACTCCAGTCTGCACTTGGCTAAAAGAAACCCCAACTAAACAAAAACCCTATCAAGTTCTTTTGTTTCCCAGAATATGTTTTATCCAGCAAAGCTTATAAATGCTTTGCAGCATTTCTACTTGGAAAAAAAAAAACTTTAAAGTAATCTATAGACCCAATGAAAGAGTTTCACACATGCGTAGAAATGAACAGCATTTGAAACAGTGCCAAATTCAATGGTCTTGAAAATCTCTTTCTTCAATTACTAAATGTAACAGTTATGATTCCTTTATTTAGAAAAGCTCATTTATTATCTGAAGGTCTGCAGAAAAGTGCAGTTTCACACAAAGCTGCTATTTTATATAGTTCCTATTTAAAGTTTGGGAACTTTCAGGTCGGTTGAAGGAAAACACAGCTCTTAGTGCTATGCTAATTACCCAACAATGTAACGGCAAGAAGCTTCAGCTAAAAATAGAATATGCATTTGTGCATTCCTGGTGCCCTGTTCAACTTCAGGAGGGCTTTAGTTTCCAAATAGGATAACATTCAGTGAATAGAAATTTACTCTTTTTTTGTAGTCTGCGTAGTTAGAATGGGTACTTTGAAATATGCAAGATTATACAACACAGCTCAAAGATAAAGGCTAAGCTCTCTATCCTTAAATACCTATATTCAAGAGAAATCAAGTATTTTTTTCACATGCTGTTTTGCCAACATTTTGTCTCTTACAACCAGAGGTCCATTTTTATAGCATTTTTAATTTGGTTATTCATAGACATGCCTTCAATCACTAAATCAGGCCTCTTACCATACAAGAGAATTCAATAGAACCCTGTATTAGTGGAACTGTCAGGACAATATGGCCAAATAATTGCACCAATATCCTTCTGTGGCAGATTAAAAAAAAAAAAAAAAATCAAGCTGGAATCTGTTCAAAGATTCCAGACACAAGGAAGAAATGTCACTGCTAGCAAAGACTGCTTGAGGCAGGGATTCTCAAGCTGAGTGCACACTGATGTACTCAGTGACAGCTGAAGGTGCTGCCAGGAGAGATGGTATCTCTCTCCCCATGTGCACCTATTATCCATCACTATTTTGTGTACATAATATGTGTATCACAGCTGACAGACCACAGGTTATTACCACATACAGAATAAAACCCAGCCCTACAATATCAGAGTGACACAGGGTAGAGGGGTTCTCTGTGTTTGTGTGGAGCTTGAATGTGAAAATAAGAATTTTTCATAAAACAGAGGTCACAAGTTGCAAAAAGACTGATAAACTTTTGGAGGAGGACTCAGCTTAAACTCCAGTTTATCCTAAAAAAGGCAAACACAAGCTGCTCCCCCATTCCATAGACACACATGCTCTCCTTTCCCCTAAAACTGCCAGTGGCAAAAGCAAGACAGGATGTCTGGGTGTCAGACAATATTAATCCTTCATGCTTTGTCCATCAGGTTACACAGTGCCATGTTCCCATGGGAGAATGCAAAGCCTTCAGTACTGCATTTTGAGACTGTGTGATAACAGTGTGAGCAGAGAAACCTTGTGTCTGTGCAGGTCTTTATTGCACAAAATGCAAACAATCTGTGTCAAACCTCCCTTCCCATGGACTGCCATGAAAGGAAGTGCTTAATATTTTAAAGGTGTCTGAAATCAGACCAAACCCGTGAATGAGGCAAACAGATCAAGCAGACATCCCAAAACTTTTTAAAAAGCACGTTATACAAGACAAGCTACATGCCAAAGGTGTACACGTGGAACTAAATCAGTAAAAATGGAGTTACAACTGAGGACACTTAGGGTCAAAGATGAACTACTGGCTTATCCAAAGACAACCAACCAAACATTCGGGAAAACAACAGATTTCATAAAAATTGTTTTTGTTTTTTGTTTTGTTTTCTTTTACTTCTGATCCAAATTTCCAAAGTAGCTGTTTGGAATACTGTCTGCCATATGAATTTCCTTTAAGCCCAAAAGAAGAATCTACTAGCAAGTTTCCCTCAAAATGCTTTACCCTCCTTAAAGATGATGGTAAGTGCCCCAGAAAAACATTCTGCAGCTATTACATTTATATGTGTATGTTGTTGTTACCGTATCAATAAAATATAATTACAAACAGCCCAAGTATAAATATTAACCAAGCCTTCCCTTTGAAGGAAAGATACGGCCTTTACAACCCCATGGGATGTGCACTGCAGGAACACTGAAATTTTTATTAAAATAAAATGAAGTCTGAAGGGGAATCTTGCTGTGATTTTAAATTTACAAAGTAACAGCTTGAACATTTTCTGTAATACAGCCACGTGCCATCATCCCCTAGCATTGTTGAAACAATCATTCCAAAAATATGAGTGTGGAGATCTCTACTGCTTTCTAGATTGATAGATTATTCAACAGAAATCATTATCAGCTGATAGTCAGTTAATTATAGCACACACCTGGCAGAGCACACAGCCTGCTTTTCTCTCAACACAGTTTTACTACACACATTCTAGTAAAAGATCTACACCTAACTGAGCATACAAAGCTCTCACCTAACACTGAGAACCACGAAAAAAACACAAAAAACCCCACCTCAAACATATCTGATTGACACAATATTCTTACTTTTAGCAGTTCAAAATAATGAAGACAGTGGTAAACAGGGGCGAGGAGGAGCCGGGGTAGAACATACTGAACAGCTTCTTTAAAGCCTTCACCTATTGACTAGAAACAAAATAAGTTTCAGTCTTCAAACATTACATGTACTGAAGCAACAATATAATGTAACCAAAACAGTAATATCAACAACATGTCTTATTTAAAGGCAAGTTACCTGTAAATAAAAGGCTGCTCCTGGCTTTGATAATTGACTTAGAAAATGATCGTGAAACCCAGGTCGCAAAATATCTTGTGCATACGACTCATATGGATCAAATGCTAGTTCCTAAAATGAGATACAGAATGATTTTACAATCCTAGAATCACTGAATGGCTTGGGTTGGAAGGAACCTTAAAGATCTTCTAGCTCTAATCCCCCTGCCTCAGGCAGGGACACCATCAGTTTACAAAACTGATTTAAAAGCAAAACTTTCACATTTCTTATAGAAAATACATATTCTACATAGGAGAGACTTTTCTGCATACTTTTTCCCAAACACCTATAGAGAAGAATCCAGATGTTTATGTGCACAGCCTCACGGATTAAATCAATCTAAAAGAGATCTCTGGAAGTCAACTGGTCCAATTCTTTGTTCAAAGCAGTGCCCACCTCAGGGCCAATGACAGATCCAGCATCCTGGCTGAGAACGCTCAGGGTCTCATCCTGTTAAGTTGTAACTCCAAGAACAGAGGCACCAAAACCTCTCTGGGCAGCCTATATCAATGTTCAGTTGTTCTCACTGCAAATTTCCCCCACAACCCCAGTATCTAATCAAGATTAATCAACAGTCTCATGTTAATCTCATTGATCTCATAGTTCTCAACAGAAAAGAGTCTGCTCAGCCATCCTCACACCTTCCCTGCAGGTAACTGAAGACAGCAGTGAGATCTCCTACTTCAGCCTTCTCAGGAATCAACAAACCCAGCAGTCTCAACCCACTTTGTGCATCGTGGGCCTCAACTCCTTAATCATCATGGCAACCTTCACTACAGGCCTACCTTGTACCAGAAAGCCCAAAACCAGACACAGCACACCAGATTTGCTCTCAAGTTCTACACAGAAGTGCCAGCTACACATTCCCTAATATAACCCAGGAGCTAATTAGCCTTCACATCTGATTCCTGAGGATTCCCAGGCAAGCAGTGCTGCTCCTCAGCTGGGTAGCTGAGACATTGCATGGGGTTGATTGCTCCCAGGTGCAGAACTTCATGTTTGCCTTTACTCAGCTCTGGGGGGTTCCCACAGGTCCATTTCTCCAGCCTGTCAGGTCCCACAAGATGCAGCTCTGTTGTCCTGTGTGTTCCCCCAAAACCTGGTAGCAGCTACAAAGTAGATGAGGCAGATCTCCTTCCTTCCACACCACCAATAAATATATTAAACAGTACCAAACCCTGAGGAATGCTGGCAACCACTGGCCTCCAGGTGACCTTTGTGCTGCTGGTAACATTCCTCCCAAAGCCTGACAGCTCAGCCAACTGCCCGTGTTCTACAACTCAACCAGGCAGGCTGCACCTCACCTGGCTGTGCCTACACTGTGCCAGACTGAGCTGAAGGCCTTGCTTAGTTCAGATAAGAGATATTGACTGCTCTTCCCTTCATCCACAGACACAGCCATCCCTCGGAAAGCAGTCAAGCTGGTCAGGTACAGTTTTGCCAACTTCCTTTTAGTCCTTCACATAGCTGGATGTGAAGTCCAGAAAGATTTGCTGATCTTCTCAGAGACTGAGGAGAGGCTGACCAGCTTCTGGTTTTACAGGAACCTTCTTGTCAGTGTTGTTTTTTTCACCTTGCTCTCTAAATTTTAAACAACCACTCAAAAAAGCTGAGATTTAGAGACTAAAAAGGTAAGAGCACTCTCAAAAATGGACAGCTCCTTCATCACAGTTGTGTTGGAAGAAGAGATCTCAAACTGAACAAAGGCAGCTGGAACAGAGATCTAATTGCAAATATTAAAATATATATTAATAGCAAATAAAAAATCAAACAAGAAGCCGCCAACCCCAATCTCTTACCTCTGCCATATCTTCAAAACAGCTGCCTACTAGTGGGTGAGGACTGCCTTCATCTGTCATTTCAACAGTGTCCTCTATATGACCCAGTAACTTCACACTAAGTTCATGGATGTCTGATATACGACTAAATATATTTTCCACATCCTGCAAAGAGCAACAAAACATGACAAAAGTCAAACGTGCAAAGCTACTCTGTTATGATGTGGAAGTCAAGAACTTCCTTAAACAGAACAAGATTTTACAATCATTTTATAATACAGTTTTTCTGTGATTTATGTAAGACAGTAAAATGTATTTTAAAAGTAATGGATATATATAAATATATAAAATGTACATTATTTAAACATATCAAAGAACAGTGACAGATCTTAAAATTAAAGGCCTGTAAGTGAACACAAGTATATGGGAAGGTTTCTTCCACAGTCCTACAAAACCTGCAAGTGCTTTCAATATTTCCATTTCAGAACTCAAGAAAAGAGCCTTCTCTACTACTGATACATTAAATTCAACAACAGTTAAGTTCCAGAAATAACCATCTCTTTTGGTAGCTATTATAGTAGGTGCTTTTTGTGTCTGTGGTTTGTACAATACTTACATGAGATGAAAACAGTTTGGAGTTGGAGGCATATGGCTCTCTAAAAACTCTGATAATGAGATTCAATTCCCTTATATATTGTCGAACTTCTGCCATAAATGACTTCACTAGGTCATAATAGGTTTGCTCCCCTGAGGTGGAGGGTTCTTCATCAGATAAAGTTAGTGCACTTAAATCTTCTACATCTTGATGGAACATATCCATTAATACCTGGGCAGAAAAGAGAGGGAAATCCATCAAGTGAGAGCTCCTTTCCAAGATTGACCAGTGAGTGACCAATAAAAAAAACCCTATTATTCTCACAAAATCAGAATGATCAGCAGTAAGATTTATGTATTATCACTCTGCAATCAGCTGTACATTACAAAAGCAATATCCATTGCTATGAATTTGCAAGTCATTATTTGCAGTGGCAATTTCTGACAACTCCCAGTCACTTAGACCAATCCAGGCATCTCTCCAAGAATGTGGTCCTAAAATCAATTACAATTTTAAAAGGTGAAGTACACAAAAACAATTAGCATTTAGCTGTGTTCTATTGCTCTGAGTCAGCAGTGCACAATCTAAGTTTCTGAAGATACTGTCTGAAGTCAAAAGGTGTGTGCATTTTGGCTTTTCAGCTTTAGCTTCACCAGGAAGTCACACATGATCATGCCCAGAACCCTGTGATCTACCTGCAATGAACATTGGCCTGTCCATGGACTGTACATGCCCCAGTTTCTGTCCTTAACTGCTGAGCTCTCTTGTTAAAATGAACCCTTGTGGAAGGGCACCAGTTTCAGAAACCAACCCCACTGCAGAACTACACAGACAACAGGAACTCTAAACACTCTGACAACCAGAGGTCCCAATTCACACCCAAGCAAGATTTACCAAACAAAAGCAGTCAATAATTTAAAGTTCTCAACAAAAGTGAATCACTGAACACTTCTTCCAAATGTGGTGTGTGAGTCAGGAATCATTACAGTGACTCTCTACAAGCAGAAAAATGCAGGACATTTTGCATTAAGCCTGTCTTCTGAAGCTCTAAGAACTGAAGGTGATTCATATTTCAGAGTCAGTGACTGTACATGGAATTCAAGTTAAAATGAGAATCCTAACTAATTCTGGCCAATGGGGCATTACAGTGTCACTACTGCAGGAAATTACACGGAATAATCCAAGTACTCAAGGAGACCCCCTGATTTCTACCCTTCCTTCACAGACACAGTTCTAGCACACTGCTAGCAGATTCCAGGCTGTATTCACCAGGCCCATGTTTCACTGCTAAAAAGAATTAGGCTGAGATGCTAAGGATATGGGGGTTTTGTTGAAATCTACTTTTTACATGCAATAGAGTCTTTAGTTAGTGGTGCCTCACAGTAGTTTTTGAAGTATTCATGTGTTGCTGCCATTAGGCAGGTGCAATCAAGAGGAAGAGAGACTTAAGTATTAAAAAGGACAGGTAAGAGCTTTGTAAGCTCAATTAGCTTTCTGGTAGTTTTGTTCTATTACTGGAACCATATTTTATGATACTAATTTCTTCTTTCAAAGGCACAATATTCCATATACTCACTAAGAAAAACATTGTCCTCTCAAAATTTAACTCCAGCTTTCTGTTAACATGACAAACCAGAGTTGGGCTTACCTTATCAGCACACATTGCTACTTTAATATCCTGTTTTGTAATCTCATAATGTCTTATATTCCGCACATAATTCCCAACCAGTTTTAAGATGTCTGCAGAAATGTATTCTAATACTGCTACTATGTAAACAGACACTTGGTGATCAATTTTGTAGCCTAGAACTTCCTGAAAAGGAAACAAAAAAGAAAACAAAGAGGCATTCCACTGTTACTCAGTTGATGAAACAGACACCATAGACTACAACTCAAACTTGTAAGTAAGCCTAAGACCCTGCTCAATAAAGGTTCACCACATATCCACAGCCTATTTTAGGAATAGAAACACAGAAGAGTGTAGGCCTAGAGAAGAAACAGTGCCATTGGAGATGCTGCTCTATGAAATGTGGAAGTGCCAAGAGCCAACTAACCATCCCAAAAATCTCACTTAAACATTTAGGGCTATTTCCACAAGTTTCTTGAGTGTTTTCTTAGTCGTGCAAAATGAAACATGAACAATCAAACTTATATAATGGGTTCTTGGCCTGGTTAGCCCAAATGAGAATTGAGTGATTTTTAGCTCAAAAATAAATGTATTCTATTAACTGGAACACTTAAAACTATGCAACACAGATATTCTTAATTCTTCTAGTTCACAGCTCAGGCAGCATACAGAAATTACATGAAACAAAGGGGTTGACCTCTAATTGCCTTCTAAAAGCAAGATTCCATCACTGCTTACCTTTAACAAGGGATGGATTTTTTCTACAGGAAGAGATAACGGATTCCTTCGTTTCCTCTTCTCAATGGCAGACTGGGCATCAGCTATTGCCCACTTATCAATAGGATGGGGGAAACTTTTTTGAACACGATCCTTAAGACAAAAAAAACAACAACCATGACCAAGGGGTAAATGCACCGTTGGAATGATCTCAAGAAATGGTTGCTAATATTTGTATTTCAATTATAAAAGCTTATACAAGATGTGTAAACGTTGTCATTTCGGTACATGCTGCTCACTACATTCATAAGGCTGTTTCAGAATATCATTATCAGAGAATTACCTAGTGTTCAAAATTTAAGAATTAAGCTGCAATTGAAGGCACAGTTTGCTTCCCTTGTGCACATGCGTGGTAATTCAGTGTTTAGCTACCTGACTACATTTTCCCCTAGCACTTTATTCCCTGTACAGGGTAGCTACTGAATGAAATTATTAAAAGCTTTCTGTTTTACCTTTACTGATCAGCACATGGTCCACATGCAAACTGCTACGATGAAGACAACAAACATAACAGGAGAAGAAAATATCCAACAGCCCCAAAATATCCTAAAAGTTTCAGTCTACAGATGGACCAGACATGGCCCAGTTAATTTACTCCTTTTAGCAGTGCCTTAGGACACCTGCACACTCCCATGCACTGAACAACTCTCCTGCTAGAACTCACAGGTCAAAAACTTCACCACTTTTTTGTAACCCTGGTATTCAGAGATGCCAGAAATTTATTTTCTCACATAACTTCACATTTTATTTTTTCAGACCACAGTTCCCACTGACTGTTTCAGTTGCAAGTGCTCACTTACGTAAATATGGCTCCTGTTTGAGTAACCATGAAATGAGGAAGACAAAGTTAATGACCACTTACAGAGAGCTGGTACAGGAAAAAGTACACAAACAAAAACTTCTAACAAAAAGCGTGACAGAATACTATTCTATAAAGGTAATACCCAGCTTCTCAAAGTGTAGGCTTTTCTGCCCCCCTCGTAACACTTTGGCAAAAGGAAAGCAGAAGTCCTACAAAAAAAAAAAGTCTGATCCACTAGTAACAATTCACACACCTAACAGGGTGTTAACTGAACAATGAAGGTGTCCCAGGGGAAAAATGAATGTGACCGACCACATAATTAAAGACAGCATCACTGTGCATGAACACCAAGGGGGTAAATGGTCATTGCTTGATCATCTCTATTTTTTGCATTTCTCCTGTCTTCAGAACCACAAGACTCATAATGCAACACTTTGTGTGTAGTTTTTGTCACTGTTGTTTAAAACAGCATTAAACAACCTACCCCAAAGCTCTTGCCTCTTGAGCTGCCAGGCTACAAAGATGTTGCAAAAAGGTCAGCCATTAAAGGGGCACTGGAACACCACTGGTAGTGTCAGTGTTCAAAAGGGAAGAGGAAGGATGAAATTCATGAATCTAGAGCTCTAAGACAGCCACATCTTTAAGTGTTTTTTGTTAGTGAGGTTTTATTTGCCATTAGTCCACTTTCTTCAGAACATGAGGAAGTCACTTGGCACAGGCCCTGGCCCTAAGCACTGGAAACCAACAGGCACACAGCACAGAGTCTGCAGCTTGGCACCAAAGTCTTTAAATCATGGTTAGGCACCAAGTGCTACCAATGTATTTGTGGTCCTACAAGCTTAAGTGATACAGCTTCACTAATTTGTCCCTCAGATGGAAAAACTCTTCAGCTCAAGCTCTGCTCCTAAACATCAAGCTGCTCTGCAGAGCAGCAGAGGTTGAAGATCTTTGAAAAGGCAGTGGTAAGAGATGAGGTCTCTGTACAGAGGAAAGAAGTGCTCCTAAACTCTTCCTGAAAAAGTGACTGAACTATTTTTGTTTTAATTTCTGGGACAGCAGGGGGTATATCAGCCTAAATGACCATGCTGAGAAAGCAGCACAGAGCCTCAGACTAGGCAGCTGAAGTTTGCATACAGTATCAGTGCAGGGAAAAAAAGGTCTTTAAAAGGAACCAGTCAGCTTTATATACAAAATTTAAACTCACCATCTATTAAAAAGTAATATTGCTCACAGATAGTTTTGCTGTTCAAATTCAATTGATAGGAAAATGAGTTATTAGGGAACTCAGTAGGCTTTAAGCAGAAGGCTCTGCTACATAAAGATACATAACTACTTCTTTCCTTTTTGCATTGTGAAATTATTAATGTAGTAGCTTTCATGTACTAGTTCAAATTATTTGTAATAAGATTTGCAATAAGTGTTCTCTATACCTCTACATCCAGAAAACTTCTTGGTTGAGCTTGACACAACATATTTAGCAACTGAAGAATTAACTCCTCCACATACTGCAACGCATCTTCAGTAGAGGAAAGTTTAGGATGGACTTGCACCTGAACCTATAGGAAAGAGAAGAATTCAAGCTTTGAGTTTTGCTCTTCCCCAAACCACATGCTTTACTTGCAAAAAAAAAAAAAAAAAGACAAAACCTAAGCCAAACAGCCAAGAAAAATACAATAATGTAGCTCTGTTAAGACCCATCAGAGAAACTTGAGTGAAACACTCACACCTGAGAGAAGTATAAACCTCAATTGCTTTATGTACTCAAATCACTATAAATTATATTTAATGTCAAGAAAATGGTTAACTAATAACTGTGTTTAGCAGTGCAATTAGGAAAACTTTTAAAGTCCTTGAATATACTTATCTCTCTCTACTAGCTCTTAAACCACTGTTTTTACAAGAGGTTTCAGCAGTGGAGGTTTTCCCCTTTTGACAAGTCATTGTTCATCACAATCCATAATAATGAAGTACAAACATTTTGCACATAGCACACTACAGAAACAACGATTTTAGCAGCATTCATTATTTCAAATTATTTAATCCATTCTCAGCTAGCACTTGGAAGATTGGCTTAGAAGTTTGTTTCCATAGTGGTTTTTTAAAAATATGTCAGCCTACATAAAGGTTTTGCAAATTTGGTGCCCATATGTTTACTGGTATGTCATAAATGTGTCTCATTTCTTACTGGTGTGAACTCAAGAAGGAACAATCCTCCTTGCCCCTCCTAGTTTTTTTTTAGACAATCACGTAACTTCTGAAACCTCAAGTATACTTTTCCTTTGCACCTCTGTAGTTCACAAAATAGCACAGTTTTAACCATCCTAAATTTCAGGTATACAAAGCTCAGCAC
Organism: Petroica traversi; assembly: GCA_025920805.1. Taxonomy (NCBI): domain Eukaryota; kingdom Metazoa; phylum Chordata; class Aves; order Passeriformes; family Petroicidae; genus Petroica; species Petroica traversi. Next base: position 13,680,333 of record JAHLSL010000044.1, on the reverse strand, counting down.
TTCAGAGCTTAAACAGTTTAATCTCAATCCTGCACCGATGGCAAATATTATGCCAGAGCAAGCTGCCTGCTGACTTTCGCAATGCATCTGTCAAGCCCCAATTTCATCATTTTACTGTTCCCCTCCACACAACACAAAATGCCTTCAGTTCTCTCAATCACTAACACGAGAGCCTAACAAGTCTGCAGCAAAACCCAACAATCTGCCTCATCCAAATGTTAAACCCATGTCTATATTCAAATAATGCTGCCGTAATTATTTAATTTCACACCTGAGTCTTAATTCCTGTTTGCAGTTATAGCAAGAACTAAATGTTATGAAGTTCAAACACACAACAGCCTCAAACAGAAATCCACCTGCCTGCTAAGGCACTCATTAGTCTGAAAGTTTCATGTCTGGGCATAGTCCTGGTGCTCACTTAACTGCTGTTGAGATTCAAATACGCTGGATCACGCGTTTGGCTTCTTGCAGATTGCACACCCTTATTCAGCAGGTCTTAAAAAACACCTCCAGAAGTCACTGCTTTTTAAACTTAAAAGCAGTCTAGTAAAAATAGAACAGAAGAACTTCTCTCCATTTGACTAGCTAACACCACTATTTTGATTATGCCAACAGTTTCACTTTTCCTAAGAACTTCACTACGCACAGCTACAGAGTGTGTTTGTGGAGCTACATGAATAACAGCGTGCCAGGCAGTCCCAAACATTATTTACAAGTCAAACACTGACATCTGAAATACTGTACCAGCCTGCAACACCTTAACACCAGAAATTACAGACTTGCCAAAGAGTTCTCTTAAAGAGCAGTGCTGATCTGAGCTGTCTGGAAGATGCTGCCTTTAATGTTTGGGGTTTTTTTAAAGCAGAACTGAACAAATTTGTATTACAGTCTCCCTATATTATACTCCAGCACCTTGTATTTCAAGAAGTGTTAAATTACCAAGTCAATTCAACAGTAAAAATACAGAGCATGATGAACTGGAGTGATCAAGAGCAGCTCTATTTTCTCCATTACTTAGAAAACAGACCAGACTTTAATAACCTCATTACACCTCCTTTGGTCTGTAACACAGAGCCTATAGGAATAAGAACAAACAAACAAAAATACCACATCAGGCCATAACCTGAAACATTACCCATAGTCAGCCAAAACAAGAGTCAACAATGATAACCTATTCTGAGTTCAGGAGATAAAAGTTTCAGACATTTTCCCTAAGCATTTCTGTCTGGGGGCAGTGATGCCATCCTTCTCTAAGGCCACTGCCCAGCTCCACTCCAACAGAACATCCACCTTGGCAGAAGAAAACATCATGAGTTGCCACTGGCTTGCCAGCACAGCTTATCTACATTAGGTAGATGGTAAATAACCTTCAATGCTACGTGACACTTAGTATCAGTTAGGGTTCAAAGTCGTACAAGTGAACAAAAGAAAACAACCAGACCAACAAGGAAAAGTACAGCATAGTGAGGTGCACAGTTAGCACAGAAATGTGTAATTTCAGTATCTGCACTACTCTAGTGCCCAAAGCTCAGACTGAGAATGACACAGAGTTATCTGAGGGTACTCAGTGCAAGTCCCAAGTCCATTATCTAAGACATGATGCAAGGCTGGGTAAGATGCAAGATTTAGTAAGAGAAGACAAGAAATGGGAACATCTGGTAGCATAAACCATCACATGATGAGTTTCAAGAAAAAAAAGAGAAGATCGAATTACCAGGGGCTTTCCATCTTTCTCATAAAGTCATCTCAGATTTTAAATTAAAAAACCTGGGCCACCCTGCCTTATCACCCTTAAAAACAGGGAGTATGGCTTGAATCCCACCAGATCCTTCAATCCTACTGAGGAATACACATGATAAAAACAGACTAACAACTTCTGAAGTGTTGTGATGTTTAGATCAGATTCTTATCTAAACATTTAACCTCTCCCTCAAATGACAGAATCATTCCCTTCCCTCCTACACACACAGTAAAATGTCTATCTCAGGATAAGGGAAATTACTAAAAAAGCAGTGTAAAAACTTTTAAAAGAAGCTTCAATACTTCTCAACACCCCAATCAATTATAATGGGCAAATACAACCTACATGAGCAACAAATCCCTGCCACCATGGCTGTTTTCACTCAACTCATGCATTCACTTTTTTGAATATCCAATCTTCTCAATATTTCTTAATTCTCAAAAGAGAAATGACCAGGGTTTTCTTTACTTAAAGATAAGCAGAGCCAGCATTTCTTGAACAGCTTTTCAGGATCTGCTTAAGAAGATGAGCAGAGATAAATAATGCCTGCTTAAAAAATATTGCTCCACTTAAAGAAAATCCTACAATACGAATGTTTGGCTTTTTTTTCCCCCTGCCTTTTTTGTCCTCTTCCCTTAAAATCCACAAAAGCAAAGAATTTCTATCAGGAACAGCAAGAGCTTAAAAATTAGGCAGCCATAAACCTAAACTGGCAGAAATAGTCAATGAAACCAACAACAAAGAAGGAAGTGATTAATGTATAATACAAATACAGCTGATCTTACTTCATATAAAATAAGTATTGCTATGGGTTATAAAGTCTTGTCAAACCCCTTTTTTTCAAACACTACATAATAAGTTAAAATACAAACATTCCCACAAACCTCATGGGAAGCAGTAGGACCTTTAGACCAAACCCTGAGAAACGTTTTATTTAAAGGACTGCAGATCAAACAGCCTCAGGTTACACAGAGGCTGGGTCTCCAACAGGTCCAACACAACAACTCCTAGGCTGGTCACAAAATGACCCAAAGCCCACTAAGCAGCTTGTTCTGCACTAGAAAGAGGTGTTTGATAACAGATAAGAAAGGAAGACACAGTGAATTTAACAATCTGAGTGACACATCCTCAGCAACAGTTTTCAGTTACTCTTCCTCAGTGAGAAAAAGCCTAACAGGTTGCCGAAAAATTTCAGTTCAGTATGAAAAAACCTGGCTCCAGAGACTTCTTAAAGCAACCTCACATTACACAAACATCAGCTTTATGCTCCCAAATCATTAACAATCAACACAATCAGGTTCACAGTAGTTCTGTTAAGAACAGAACACACCAGACAAATCCTTTGGTTTCGGAGAGACCAACATCCAACCTGAGTCCATCAGGAGCAGCAGAAGCTCCAGCAGCTTCAGAAAAAGGCACAACAAAAGGAAACAATTCTAAACGAATCCTAAAGGAAACAATTCCACAGCTACATAAGAAACTGAAATAAAAATGAAGCATCAACTGCTGTTTACAGATAATTTTTTCATAACTGGGCAACACCACCCCCTGTACTGGCATTCTGGCAAGAAGTCACAGTATGAACAAGAAAACAACTGCTAAAGAACAACTGAGCTCCACTGCTGAGCACGGGCTGTGCTGCCAGTGTGCCCTGGTGGCAGCTGAAGGACTTGTAAAAAAGGGTCTAAAGGGTAAAAAGCATCATATTTACCACATCATATTGATCGTGGAAGGAGTTTTGTAATAAGACTCATTGCCAAGCTACCCTCCAATCATCCAATTATCAGAGAGGAAAAATCTTTACTGACTGTAAGTGGTTTTCTAAACCAAAAACTTTCTAAAACTTTGCAGTTGATTAAATGGATTATTAATAGAAATTATTTGGCAACAGAGATTATTCTGGTGAGAATTTTCTTCAATTCAGCACCTCTGAAAGTCTTCAATAATGCTGTAACTGTCATTTTTACTCAACATCTCTTTTCTTTATTTTCCCTCAATGACTGAAAAAGCACTGACAAGTTTATCACTAAAATACTCCAGGTACTTTGTGTACACTTTGCATGGATGAGTGGTCTTACAGCACCAGCTGTAATCCTTTAAAAGATTATTTCTTGTATTCTTGTACATCTCTGCTGATATTTGGTAACTCTGACCATGTTTTGTTACCTTGATCAATTAAAAATACAGTAAATTAAATCAAATACAAATGTCTAGATGCACACTTCAGCAACAACATGCAGGACTCTGATTTTTGCTGATGTTTCTGCTGATGTCTCAGAATGGCAGCAGAATTACACTGCTCCTCTGGGCAGGTGAAAAAAACCATGCAGCAAAGACTTGAACTGTAGGAGGTTCTTGGCTTTATCCTCCACAGCCATCAGAAGAACTGAGTAGCCAAAGTGATCAGAAATTAAGAAAGCTCCACATCTTGTATAAAGCAATACTAAGAGTAAGAAGTGCCATTCTGAGTAGCAAGTGACAACTGGTTTGTCACCAATTTGAAGAGACAGGTAAATCAAAAATCAGGTAGAAATATCTTTGTCAGCAACATCTTCCCAAGAACTCTGTAGTCAGTGAAACAGCTTTTCCCACGTCTTTTGCTCCATGGAAGGTCCAGACGACACACGGAGTCCCTGGAAGCTGTGTTGGAACAGTTTCCTTAACTGAGGAAGCAAATCCCTTCAGCTGGCCAAGCCACACCAGTCCAGTCATTCTGACCACAACAAATTCCAGCAGTACCCCTGGTTAATTGCTCAACTGATTCCAAACAACTTGAGGTATGCAACGAGTAGAATGTTCATTTTTCTCCATCATTAAATGGTTTAAGGTATCCATCAGTAAGGATGACACACTTCCAGCTGCAAAAACCAAAGTATCAGGGAACAAGTGCATTGTACATGTGCAGAGAAATTCTGACTCCATCAATGAGTTATACCAACGAGATGAAGCCATAAGGAATGACGCTCAAGAAAAACTATCCAAAAGGTTATGACCAGAATAAAGTGTGTAAATTCACTGGCAGATGAACACCAGTGCTGGAAGAGGCAACACTTGGCAGGTGTCACTTCTGAGTCTGTTTTCCAAGGTGCATTAAAAGCTGTGTATCTCCATTTCCAGGTACCCGAGAGCTCTGGTGTTTCAAGTATCTTGAATCCTTCATCTTCAGCCCCAGCATCTCACCTTCTGTCCATCCTTGCCACTACCATTTCAGATACCTGTTGTTATTCTTTCGTCCGTCCTTTTGTACCTCATCACCACAATTTCTGCCTTTTGCCAGCAAACAAAGATCCCTGCAACACTCTTCTTCTGCAGCTTCAAAATAACTGTGACCAGGCAGAGAAGAATTTCAGTTGACATCACTTTCTTCCTAATTGAGTGCACTGGAGTCTATCCTGACAGCATCTGAAGAAGAATCAGAAGAAAAGGGATTACATTATGATCTCAATGGTACAAGAGCTGCTTTTTGCAAATGCAGTTGTTCAAAGCAAATACAGTTCTACTGCTAAGGTTCATTCTAATGAAACACAAGGCATGGTCAGCTAAGAATTGCCTGATGTAGGAAGAGATTTATTCTAACTCTGTATTTTTGGGTTTGCTGCTTGATAAAAAACAGAATCAAAAGAATTCATTGGGAAAAAGAAAGTTATTTGCAGTGATTCTACAACACCTATTTTTTAAGGAAGTGATCCCGAGGCTGTAGTTTGAGCTCTGCATTAGAAGCCAACTCACAGTTACAGAAGGGCAATGGCATTTTAATGATTCAGTCCACGTGTGGCAGCTTTCCCCAAGAGCTGCAAACACTCCATCCTGGTATATGTGCTCTTACTTCGTTAACTTAAATGCCACTTTCTCCACTGGACCTATTAATTCAACAGAGGTCTCCACAAACTATTAGGTCTAATTTCCAGCTGTGCAGGGAATTATCACAATTCTGCCTCTATATCTAGCTAGTTTCAGGTAGAGTTCAGCTGCTGTCACTACCTGAGAATGAGTGTCAGCAGCTGGTCAGCTAAGGGAGAAGGGAGGGAAATGTTCTCCTCTAGCAACAATAAGATGTACAGGAGCTTCCAAAAATCTGACTCCTACTGAGCCAGCAATGCTCTGGCAATTCAGCAGAGTCACAAGACACCAGTTTCCCTTCAGGACAGTCCTGCCCTTTGACCCCAACTGGGACATGCTGCCACCCTCTCCACTTCACCAGTCCCACGTGCTGGCCTGTAGGTGCAGCTCAGGTTTTGGGTGAGCCACCCAAGGGGTCCCTGGCTGCAGGGCTGCAGTGTTGCACCTGCCTTGTGAACAGATGATCACCAAGACAAGTTCATGGGTTTACCTGCCACCTGTGACAGTTTCATTACTTCAGGCACCTTCATCAGGGCAACACACTCTACTCAAAACTACCTGTACCTCTGGCACATTAGGAAAACCCATTAATGAAGAAGCCAATAAAATAATAATTTAACATTCTCATCTGCCATTTAGTTTTCCTGTATCTCAAGAATTGGCTCTTCAGTAAAGCTGGTGACAATCTGGAGAGATTCTTTATTTCCATCTTTACAGGAACAGCAGCAGTAACCAGCAACAGCCCGAGAAAAGGTAGGAAACAGGTGGTGATCGCATGAAAAGCGGAGGTCAAAAGAGCCAACACCTGCCAGACAGTTACAGTTTCAGTGTGAAGCCTTCAGAATTAACTCCACCTACTCCTGTCACCCCTCTACTCACAAAGAGAAACAGAGCAGAGGACAATAAAACCAAGACAACCATACCTTGCAGGGCCAGTTCATCGTCTTTGGTAGCTTGGCCCTGCCGGCCTCCTCTGCTGACCTCAGATTCCAGAATTCCTCTTCCCACTGCAGAATTCATCCAACTCCTTCAGGAACATCTTTCATGCAGGGTGACTCCACAAATGGCTTTGTCCACTGGGAAAAATCTGGCGCTTCAGATGCCACAAGTTATTCCAAAGTTTTAACACTTCCTTACTTTGAATCCTCACTCTGTGCTCCACTCATCAGCACTGAGGCTTCTTCCAAATTTGACAAACATTTGCTCCATCATGGAGTAAACCATTCTCCAAAGGAACAGGCTCTCTGTGGTTGGGACCTTGGGTAGCTCCAGTTTCCAAGTAGGCTTCAGTTGGATGGGTGTCCAAGTGCTCACAAGCACCACAAGTGAATCGTGTGGTCAGCGCTGAAGTTTCAAGGAAACAACTATCCAGGGATAAGACATTAACAGCACGTGCTAGGGATGAGACAAGCAGAAAGACTTCCCAGAGCTGGACAAAGCCACACAGTGCTGCAGCTCTCAAAGAGCATGCCCAGAGAAGAGAGGCAACACTCTGCAAGAGGAAATTAGGAAGAAATACTGCACGTGTACAACTGCAGCACCTGAGACCTCTCAGCCAGCCTTAGGAAGGAGCCTTTCAGGCAAGAGTTGCAGTTAATCGCTGTAACTAGACAGCAACTCAGAAAGTGCTGCCGTGCAGGACTAAACCAAGTGAAGTTCTGCAATCTGAAACCAGTTCAAGCAACAGCGACAGAAAACTTGTTTCTTAAGCCTTCTACTTTCTGGGCTCAGGCTGCAAAAGTGGAAGAGGAGCCCTCACCATTTTTTCCTCTCTTCCGAACAAATCCTTTCCACGCCACAGGCACAAGCCTCACCATCCTGAGGGAGCAAGACTTGCTAGTTCGTCCTGATTTCTCAGCAAAAAGGTATTTAAACTAAGAGAAGGTTAACTAAAAGCCATTAGACACGAACACTAATTAGCCAGAATTCTCTCAGGAGCTGCTCATGACAATCCCCCCCTACTCCCAGCCGTGTCACCAAGGACGACCAGCAGAAACCCGGAGCGGCACCGCTCGCTTCCCTCCGGGCCGAGCGGGGACAGGGCTCGAGTGCCATCACACGGCTTTGATCTACACGGCTCTGTCTGTCAGAGCATCGCCCCACGGCGGCTGCCGGGCCCCGGGGCAGCCGGGGCACTTTTCCTCTC
>JAHLSL010000044.1:13604989-13672206 GCA_025920805.1 Petroica traversi | reverse complement strand
GCCGGCGGGAGGGCGGAATGGCGGGCGGTGCGCGGGAATGGCGGGGAGCCGGGATGGGACACGGGAATGGATCGGTATGGGATGCACCGGGATAAATCGGTGTGGGATACACGGGGAGGGATCGGTGTGGGACACACGGGAATGGATCGGTGTGGGATACACCGGGATAAATCGGTGTGGGACACACGGGAATGGATCGGTGTGGGACACACGGGAATTGATTGGTCTGGGATGCACGGGGATGGATCTGGCTGAGACAAGAAGTTGTGCCAAAAATTCCAGGACGCCTGTGTGGATGCACAAGGAGCTCCTGGACAAGCTCAGACGCTAAACGGAGGCCTGTGGAGGGTGGGAGCAGGGGCTCTGTCCTGGCAGGAATACAGAGACGTTGTCCAAGCAGCCAGAGATCAGATTAGAGGATATAAAGTCCTGAAAGAATTAAGCGTGGCCAGGGACATCAAGGACAACAAGAAAAGCTTCTGCGGGTATGGAGGTGATAAAAGGAACACGAGGAAAAATGAGGACCCTCTCTGAAGGAAAGTGAAGACCTGATTTGGTCAGAAAATAAACTGAGAAAGCCCCGAGGAGAAGGACTTGGGGGTGTTGGTGGATGAGGAGCTCAGCATGAGCTGCCAATGAGCATTTGCAGCCCAGAAGGAGAACTGCATCCTGAGCTGCATCAGAGCTGTGTGTTCAGCAGCCCACGGGAGGTGATTCTGCCCCCCCTGCTCTGGGCACACCCCTCCTGCAGAGCTGCATCCATGGGAAGAACACAGAGCTGTTGGAGCAGAGGGGGCCATGAAGATGATGAGAGGGCTGGAGCACCTCTCCATGACAGGAAGATGGGGGTTGTTCAGCCTGGAGAAGAGAAGGCTTTGGGGAGACCTTCTATCACCTTTCCAGGGGACCTGCAAGAGAGCTGGAGAGGGATTTTGTCAGGGGCACGTAGTGATAGGATGAGGGAAATTAACTAAAAGAGGAGATTTAGATGTTACAAAGAAATGCTTTACTGTGAGGGTGGTGAGGCCCTGGCAGAGGTTGCCCAGAGAAATTGTGGATGCCCCATCCCTGGAAGTGTTTCAGGCCAGGTTGGAACAACTTGGTTTAGTGGAAAGTGTTGCTGACCATGGCAGGGGGAGTGGCCCTACATGCTCTGTAAGCTCCCTTCCAACCGAAACCATTCTATGATTTTATGAAAATCTGCAGCCAAGGAGGGAAGAACACCTCCAGCTGTAGAGGATGATGCTGAGCAGGCAGCAAACCCAGCACTGCTGTCCACAGTAAGGACTTGGGAGTGCACCAGGGTCTGTGTCTCCCTCCCCAGACAAATTTCTATGGCTTCTATGCCACTCATAGATGACACAGCCTGAAACATTACTCCCTATAGTTTAGGTGTTTCCTTGGAGGGAAGCAAGAGGTTTGGGCACATTCCTTATGGAAAACTGAAGCCTCAGAGGGTGTTGGAGGAGCTGTGTCCATCATCCATGGCAGAGGCTTTGCTGTAACCTCACAGTGCCTGTGATGGTGTTCCTGGCTCAGAGGGTGCTCCCGTCACTCAGCCACACACAGATCCCAATCCCACCCCAGGATCCCAGGCAAAAGCTCCTACCAGGCATGGCTCAAGAGGACTTTAGTGCAAGACAACTGCAGGTGAAGCAAAGGAGACCTTTTGATTTACCCAACACCCAGGCTCCTGAGCTCAGCTGTCAGCAGAGGAGTCAAGCAGCTCGAGGTGAGGGAAAGGCAGTTCTGGGGCACAAACACCAAATCCTGCAACAGGACAACTCCTCAAAAAAGCAGGAATCCTTCACTTCTTATCTTTGAGGTTGGGAAATGCAGAGGTGTCCTGATCATACCAGTAGATGGAAACATGCCTGCCCCAGCACAATGCTCCCTCATTCCCTCCTGCCACTACCCTGCCCTCTTTACTTTTAGCCCTTCCAGCTGCATCCCTGCAGGCATGCTGGTACCAAAAATGCCCAATCAGAGTAAAAACCAATAGCCCTTAGCTTCTGATGCCTATAAATTGAGCAATGGCCTGAGAAACTTGCCCCCAGCTGTTGCAGAACCCCCCCAGGAGGAAGCACAGTCACAGCACATCAGCTGTACTGCACTTTGCTAAAACAACCCTAACCCTGCACATCCAAGCGAGGAACAGGCCATGGGAGGCAGGATGGAAATCCCCCCTTGGGGATTTCACAAGGGTGCTGTGAAACAACACAACTTCTTGACTTTTCTGAGAGCTGCTCAGCAGTGGGGCTTGTGCCACCACCTCTCCCGCAGGGTGAGCTGAGGCTCAGGACAAGGAACAGCCAGGATGGGGCCAGCAGAAGCAGAGAGCTTGAGGCACACAGGCAGGAAAATAAACCTGCTGAAAAAAGAATCCATCAGTTTTGCAATCAGCAGAGGTGGAAAAGCAGGAAATGGGGGGAAGAAACAACACAAGGTGGAAAGAGACTTAGCTCCACTGTGATGGGTTGACACTGGCCAAACACCAGTGCAACCACAAAAATAATTTCTTCATTTCCCTCTGCTACAGTCAAGCAGAGGAGAGGGAAAGAAAACTCATGGGCCAAAAGGGTATTGATGCCAACCCAAACTGAGTGGAGCTCCAGCAACCTCTGTTCATACATTCAGAGACGCCCAGCTTCTGTGTTTGGCACAACCATTTAATAGCAGAATTGAAAACTCAGCACGTTCCATTTTAGTCTTATGTGGAAAATCAGTGCAGGTGATAATCTAATTGTACAACAACATGTTAAAAAAATTTATTTTACATTATGTACATTAGGGAACATATTTCAAAGCATTACCAATCACAACAATAACGCAGGCCATAAATCACTTTTAATTTAGTTTGGTTTTAGTGTATATTATCACAATAAAATATAAAGAACATATACAAAAAAAGGAGTCAAATGTGTGCATTTTGCTTAAAACTTGGCATTTACACACTCCATTGGAAAATAGCAATCAAAAATACTTCTGATCAAAACTAAGTTCCCGTGATGCGTAGTAACCATTGTATTGTTTCAATGAGGTAGTAACTAAATTTTGGCCATGTGTTAACATCCTAAATTCAAGAAAAGTGTGAAAATGGTTATAAGGCCAAAAAAAAAAGTCAAAATGGCAACATCTCTGAGCCATTTCCACAATGTGGAATGTTGCTCCTTTTCATCATGATATGAAACTATTTAGTAAGACAAACAGTAATAACTACTTTTTATCATTGTATACACTAATAATTCAAACACCTATTGCAGAATTACAGCCAGGTACCACTAGTCTGGGACTGACACCCATCCATAAGGTATTGTTTTCAAGCATAGAGAAGTAATCATAAGGAAAGTTTTAATTAAATATAAAAATACAGCTGTTTAACTGGTTTGTTTCACAAAGGAATCTACCCAAATAAACAAAAAAAAAGGAACTTTGAAGCCCAAGTCATATCCACAAAGTCACAGCTTACCTTTGTGACTAAATACATCACATCTCAATACATTGTGCAAACATGAACACCAGTGTGTTGTATCGAAATTAAAACAAGATTGTAATCTGATTACAGCCTTGGTTACAATTTCTAAAAGTTAATATTTATTTGTATTAGTAAATTACATATAATAAAATACAATAGTGTTGCTAAATGTACTATATTTGTTGCTAGAATCCCACTTTATAATAAACACATGAGACGTCCTTATAATAGTACCCCGATTTAATTTTTGCATCCTCAGTGACTTTTACATCTGTACAGGTAAGACACTTGTACTTAACAGGAGGACCTCTATCTACAGAAAGTCAGTGTAGGGCTTCAGCAAGAAGTTTCACTGAAAAATACTGCATATGTACAAAGATTACATAACAGTAAATTAAGCACTTCTGTGGTATTTTAATGCTTCTGTGTCCATACCACAAACAATTCTCATCTTCCTCTCATGCCACAATAAATTATAAAGTAACTGAAGTGGGGTGACTGCAGCTTTTGTGCAATTGCAGCCCATCACGAGTGCTGCTGCAGCAGGAGTGTTCTCACAGTGAGCTGCTGCCACTGCTGTGCTCAGTAACTGTTCTCGTGCCCTGCCAGGATGTACAGGTTGCTGTTGGCTGTTGGGTTGTCCGTGGGTCTGCTCTCCAGCACCACCACCCTGCAATGGAAATTAAAAAAGCCACCATGTCAAGTGATCTTTCATTAAAAGCAGCCCTGGGTATAACTAAATATTCTTTCCTAGGATCCATCTGACTGGTTGTCATTTCTCTTTTCCTGGATGCCTTTAGTCCAAAAGCCCCTCAAACCAATGCCAACCTCAAAGCTACTTCATAGTTTTATCCAGACAAAGTCTCCAAGGATCTCCCACAGCCTCTCTGGGCTCCTGCTACATTGTTGAACCACCCTCACCATCATGTTCACTCCTTTTATCCAGCTGGAATTTCCCTTGCTGTAACATATCCCTGTAGCCTCTCATCCTTTTAGTGAGGGCTCCTGAAAAGGGTCCATGACTCCCCCACTGGTCTTGTGCTTCCCTGGAGCTCTGCAAAGTGAGCCCATTAATCAGGCTCCAGTTCAGAGAGTTGCTACTCTGCCCCTTGCCACTGGAATGACAGATGAACAAAGCTGATTCTTCTCTGAGCATTTCCAGTTAATCCCTGAGCCCAAGTAACCTAATCCACAGAACCTTCCTCCAGCTCTGAAAGTCCCAAAGACAAAAAATCTGCAGGCCACGAGAATCCTCAAGGAAAGGACTGCTGTGTGAAGAGTCTTTTCTCTTTCTTGCCACCCACTTTTGGCCAGCATTGGAGACAAGATTGTGACTGCTGATTTATCTTCTTTGAAGAGAAAGGTCTGATTTAGGACATCCCATATGGCCTTTGCAGCTGTAAATCCAGCTAGCCCAATTTTGTTTCACAGATTATTTAAGATTTTTTTAATCAGGCAAGAACTGCTAAAACTGCTAAACAGACAGGAATACTCATGATTGACTTCTCCTCCACAAACATCCTGAAGTGAAGACATATTGTGGGAAACTCAAATCCATCTCTTGTGCATTCAGATTAAAAACTTTGCTTGCTGCAAAAACCTGACCTCTGCTTGATGTTCTCCACAAAGGGAGCAACACCTCAGGCCATGAGGTAATTCCCTACTCTTGAGGAGAAAGCAACACAGAAGCTTTTATTAGAGGTTTTTGGCTTCTCAGAACAACAGCTCCTATGAACTGCCTAGGAAAGGACTCATGTTACTGGAACAAGGCTTCACAGCTCAAGTTGTGGACAAAAACAAGGACAGAGCTGCAAGGAAAAGGGTATATGAAGAAACTGGAATTAATCTTTATTGCAGTGCAAACTCTTTAAACATTGTCTTAGACTTGAGAAACTGTCAGAGCAAGCCAGAAATAGATGGGACCATATTTGGGGAAGAGGACATTTTTAAAAGGCCATTTTTTGCCATGTCATTCTAAGATGCCACATGAGTTTACAGCAAGTGGCACAAGAAAGAGGCAATTCTCCAAAAGAAAGTTAAAACCTATCTTTGCAGTTTTTGTGAATTCATTACTGGTGAAACTGTCACATCAGCATGCACTCCCCTAAAGACAAAACAGCTGCAGCTTCTGGGGCTCTGACAGAAGTCCAGAGTTCAACACCAGGGCAGAGAAAGTTGAGGAAGTCAGTGACACTCCTAAAACAACAATTACTAACTTCAGCAGGCTGGTATCTGGTGGGTCACACAGGGTGTTACTGTCCTAAAAGCAGATGCCAAAGAACAGCTACACTGGGAGTTATTGAGAGCTCTTACAAGACCTGAGCTGTCATGTTGGGAGAACACCTGGTAGATGTCCTTTCTGGGGGTGAAAGTGAGATATTTAAATTTTTAAAGTATTTTTTGCATTTATATCCAGAAGAAGATGATCTGAAAATAAATATTTCACCCAGTTAAATTAAAAGAATTACAATACAAAAAGGAAAACACTCCTGGAGATTGTGACTGCAGCCAAGTGAGACCTTCTTGCATGGCTGAGTATTTCTGGAAGCCCACAAACACTTTTAGAAGATTTTTGTTTTTTTAATTTAAGGAAGAGAAAAGTAAAAGTGAAGGACTGAAAGGCAGATATGTACACAACGGAACATTTAAGATGCCCAAAAAAGAACTTTTACAAGGTAGGAGAACACACATTATTCTTTTAATTTAGTATGTCAAGTTTACTTTTCATCTTACCTGTCAGATCCCAGAAGCCTGAATATCCTTGTATTATCAGAAATTTCTTGTGTGATCTAGACAATAAAAATAAATATTTACACGTTAAGAGCATAAGTGTTTTAATTCTGTTCTTAACATCAGTCAAGAGAAAAGAATTGACTCATATTACCAACTGCCTGCCTATTAAAATCCAATAGAGAACTTAATGCAACTGTCACTTTTCACTAAGATATAAAAGTTTTCTGCAATTCTTCCCACATTTCATTAATTCCTCTGATAGCAACTGCAAGGCTCAGCTTGGCACTTGAGTTACCAATGCATTTCTCTTTACAGCAGTGACTGAATGAGATGGAGTGCAATCAGTGTCATTCTACAGTGGATATCCAAAATCAGGATATCCACGGGTCAGGCAAATCACACATAAAACACATTCTGTTGAAATGCTGAATTATAGTAACAATGCACCAAGTTCATATTCTGAAAACCTTAGCAGAGAAACATAATCTAATTTAATCTAATTTCTGGTACTTATGTCCACTGCAAAAAGAAAACTCCGTATTTTGACATTTCAGACAAATGCAACAGATCTTTGTGTTCTGTTGGGTGAATTGTACTTGTGTGATACATCTTTATGATCACACAAATACCCAAACACCCAGAAAACCATCATGTTCATCACTGAAGCCAACCAAAGCCCAGTGCATACTCCAAAGGGTATTTAGTCACATTGTGAACAGGCAGCACTGTTTACAAAGCTCCTCTTCTATACAGCCAAATTTCACATCCTTGGGGAAACTGGAAATTCTTATCCCCTTCCCAGATTCTAGTAATGTTAGCTGACTTAGTGAATTTACTTCAGGTGCAGAGAACTTGCAAGTGAATTTTAATTCACAGCAATGAAATTCTTCACTTTTCCAAGAAAATTAATTTCTGCTTTCTGTGAGGCTAAGGCTGTACAATCTTTGCCCAAATTTTGAGCTTCTTGTGTCAGAATTCACAGTTCCCTCTTTCATTTTTCACACTCGATCAAACCACTGTTGTGGAAGGAAATAACTTTGCAAGCAGCTCAAGTCATCCCCAATTAGGCCAACTGTATTAGAATAGAGAATCTGAACTAATGATGTCTTATAAGAAAACATGCTGCAAGTTAAGTCAGTCAGCTTTCTGTCCCATGCAACAACTTCCTACCTATTACGTAGGATAAAATTCTCCAAAAGTAACAAATATGGTCAAATACCTGAGCCTGGCAATGAAAATTTTTCATATTACAGGATAAAACAGATTTATTTTTTTCAACAGCTGCAGCTAGTGGGACAGCCAGGAGAGATAAGGAATTTTAAAAGGCCCAAAAGCTTAGCCTAGACTTGCTCTACAGAGATAAAGTTTTAGGTGGTTTGCTTTCTGTCAACAGCCCAGTTCTGCTTTCAGTTCTTCATTTAGGTTCTGGATTCGGCTTGAGAGCAACAAAGCAATCCAGTGTCCCTTACATAAATAACAAAATGCATCCATTTGGGCTGCAGCACCCTGGGACATGGTCTCTCCCAGCTGGAGCAGAGCCACTCAGTACCAATGGACAGAGCAATGCACAAATGCCACAATAAACATTTGCACCTTGGAAATAAGAAGCAGCCTGACTCCAGCCTTTGGTTCACACAGAGCAGGCTCACTGTTAGCACAGAATGGGTCACCTGAGGCTTTGAGCAAGTCACTGTAGTGGTGGAACAATGTGGAATATCTAAGCTTGGCACTGTGTGTGTGACTGTGTGTGTACCTTAAAATACAATTAGTCATAATGAGCTCTATTTCTCAGCTAGTGAAACCCTGATGGAATAACTGGTAAAGTCTGTAAATATTCATTAATAATCAAATTTAAAAACTCATTAAAATCCAACAAAGTACAGTATTTTCACTAACGGGTACACAGGGTTTGCAGCAAGGAAAAAAATCTCTTTGGGAAGGTAGTTATAATGGTTGAACTCCATCTAAAAATCACCTCAAATGGGCGAAAATCAGAACTATAAGGAGATTTTAGGAAAAAAAGCAAATGAACCATGTTTAGGTCAATCTGGTATTTTTCTCCTGAAGATGGAGAAATATTTCTTGTGAAAGCTGGGCAATTCTTCAAAGTATTGTAAGCCAAGAGAACATGGAAGAGACTAAAAAACATCAGGCAACTAATTTGACACTGACAAGAAGCTAAAGCTCAGCAGTGGAACAATTGGCAAAGTCCAAATTTTTGCATCCATGTGTAAGAGGCTAAGGAACTGACAGTGGTCTTCAAAGCAATTTAAGGCAAAGATTAATATTACCAAGAATTAGGCTTGGATATTTTTTATGGCATTCTGGCCTGGTCTCTTGTTTCTGCTTTGCTTGTTACATGTGAGGGGTTTTTGTACAGCTCCACTAATGCTTTGTAATTTATGAAGCAAGCTTAGAATGAGACTCCAGCTTCTAGATTTAACCTAGGAAGTTACTGAAATGTTTAATTCTTTTTCAGACAACAGCATTGTGCATTTCTCCTCCCCACGGCTTACATTAGAAGCCAGAATTTGAAGCAGAATGTACTCACCTCATTTGATCTAAAACTCCTTCCTTGCATGCCGTGTTTCCAGAATGCTAACACACTGTCTTGTAGACAGACTGGTAAGAAAGAACATTGGAATCAGTTTTGAGGCACAACCTCAACTCTTGCTTTTAAGGCCAAAAGCACAAGACTGCAATTTTGAAATCTGTGCATGTATGTTCCACTGCATCACATCCATCCACTCAGACTGCAGAACATCTCCCAGGAATCACTGAATCTGCCTCAAAGGTAGCTGCATTTATTTCTTTAATGAACAGGGGTTTAAAATATTTCCACCTAGCCAGAAAATGCTCTAAATGTCTAGTCCTAAATAAGTCATTTTCTTAGAACAGGAAACTCCTTTAATACTTGCAGAAAATAAATATAGAATTTTAACAGAAAAGTTTCAGGAATGTCTTTGGAGTCACTGCCAGGACAGAACAGGCCACGTGACAAGCAGGGTGAGGACTACAGTACATGCAGAGGTCCCAGAGTGAGAAGCTTCAAGTACATTGACTCCCCATTCCCAACCATCAAGAGCCATAAAAGTATTTTCAGTGGCAACGCTTTCTTGTCCTTTTCTCTGTGGGAGGTTATCTTGGGAGGGCCCGAAACTTTAAAGCTTCTCCTCAGAAATAAACTCCCTGCAACTGCTGATGATTCTAGAACCCACTATTCCTCCTCTTCTGGTGCTACCCTCCATCTGTGCACACATCCCTCCTACCCCTCTTTCAACAGCAAGTGGTGCAGTCCAGGTATGTAACTACTGGAGAACTGCCAAAATAATGTATTCTTTCTGTTTCACAAATCTAAATCATTCAGATCCTGCACAAGGAAACAAAATTTATGTAACCTGTGACATTAAATATAATTTAGTCTTTGAGCTGCTTTATTAAAACGGACTGCATAAACACACATGCAAAATGAGTTAAGCACAGGTGATTCAGAGAGTTTATGTAGGTTGTGTTAAGGTTTTCCTTTAGAGGCTAAAAGTCTCCATCATACTCCCAAGACATTTAGTTTAATCAAGGAAGAATTATTACTCCATTCCAGTTACTTTTAGGAAGGCACATGCTGAACCTTTCACTGAGTCTCCTCACACGAAGTGAAAGGAGTGAGGTAGCATTCCAAATGCCAAAGACTACACAGGTAGCATTCCTAATTCTTTACTGTAACATTGAACAAGTCAGTCATAGAACATCTCAAGTTGGAAGGGACCAATAAGGATCACTGACAGCATTGTCCAGATGTTTCCTGTGCTCTGACAGGCTTGGTCCTGCAACCACTTCTCTGGGGAGCTCAGTCCAGTGACCAATCAGCCTCTGAGTGAAATGCATCTTCCTAATATCCACCTTAATTTTCCCTTATGCAACTTCATATCATTTCTGTGCCCTTGCTGCTGGTCACCACTTTTTGACTGCCAGGGCACACTGTTAACTCATCTTCAGCTTGTTATCAATCCCAACCCCCAGATCTCTTTCTGCAGAGCTGCCCTCCAGCTTCTCATCCTCCAGTTTGTACACAAGACCACAACTACCTCATCCTAGGTGCAGAATCCATCACTTGCTCTTGTTAAATTTCATCCAGATGGTGACTGCCTAGCTCTCTGACCTACAGGGATATTCAAGACTAATAATGAAACTCAACTTACCTATTGATTCAATCTGAAAGTCAAATGTGAGCTCTGATGAAAGTTTGCGGCTGGATTTTAACCTGCCTTGCAGATTCACTATTTTTATGCAGCCTAGACAATAAATAAGGATATGTTAACCAAGGATTATCTTCAATATAGAACCAAATTTGAAGACACTATGCATGTACATGCATACATATACATTTACTTACAATCCAAACACACCAAAATGGTATCTCTCTCCAGCTGTGTTACATGGACAACACTCGTCTCTGTAGTGTCTATAAAGAAAAGACAGTGTTAGTTCATAGCATAAATTAGCATGAAATTTTCAATGGAAGTTCTAGAGATTGAAACATTCTGATGGGTTAGTGTGGTTTATCTACTTAAAATCATCACCTTACCAGTGACATTTCTCTTCTCTTAGAGAAGCATGTTCACCTATCCAACATGTTGGCTGTGACAGGAAAACTGAAGCTACAGTATTAAATTATGGATTTAATCCAGTCTTTTCTGAGCCATGTCACAAAAGCAAACTTGCATGTATGTCATGGTTCTCCATTTATTCTCTGTTGGTGTAACTGAATATTGCTGTTGCAAAAAGGCAGATATATGTGACTGACCACACTATGCTGTTTCACTGCACTTTTCTTCTGTCTTTATTTCTAAATCCTGTTAGGGACTTACATATTATTATTTAATTCTTGCTGCTATTTGCAGACTTTCCATCCCCAGATGTTCCAAAAACAGGGGCTTATTTCCTTCTCCAAATCCTCAAAAGAAGGGTTATTTTCTTCTATTCTGGGTTACAGCTGCAGCAGTCTCCATCACAGCAAATGGGGATTTGACCCACAAGTGATTACTGGACATGGCAACTCAAAAGAGAAGTGTGGTTTTGGTCCATTTGTTTGGTAACGTTAAAATGACATACAAAGCAGCTCTTACTAATTCAACATTACTGCCAGATTCTGTAGGTGTCTTTCATATAGAAAAGAGAAACTCAGTAAATGAATTAGACATGAGAAATTAGGGCACATTACCTAAAACACAAAAGCAGCTTCCAGTTAAAATTATAAAAAATAATAAACCGATTAAAAAATCTGTTTGATTGCATCATTGCTCTCCTGCCAGCAGGGGACAGGAAAAAGCTGATACAATGAAAGGGCTTAAATTGTAGCTACAAAACAACTCAACAACACGCAAGTAATTCAAGGAAATTAACACATTGTGGAAGGCACAATGCAAAAAAAGAAGAAGGGATTAGAACTCTTGTGTTTATGCTCCAATGCAGACAATATTGAGAGAGAAATGACAACAGGACATTTCTCTTCAGCATGCTTCTTTCATGGACTCTGCTATAAAGTCACACACTTACAAGTAAGGGTGAAAACAAAATGCATTGTCTGAAGTAGGTGTGTTCATTTGCCATCCACTGCTCACGTTGGCTATTGTAATATGCTTTAAACTGTATCAAAATCTAATGCCATTTTCAGCAGCAGGAAGGTCAGTAAGTATCTTCCTGGTGGAAACTGTTATTCTTAGTGAATTCCTAGGCACACACTCATCTGGACTTGTGCACATGCCCGCACAGAGCTATGTGTAAATTCATCATGAACCAACAAAGGATCCATACCTGGCAAAAGCAAAGTTATTTACTGCTTCTGAACCTGCAAGCTATGACTAGCAATGGTTCCCTACTGCATCTAGGTTCAGGAGGCAAATCTGCAACTCTAAAAAAGTAATTCTTAGCACACTTCCCTGAGAGAATTTCTGCTGTTGCTCAGATGGTGGCTCCTCACTCGTGGTGCCCACACTGGTGGGCAGGTACTTGGTTTCCTGCTACCAGTGGTCCTAGTCCTTTTTGCATTTCATAAACACCTGCAGAATGCTCTACCTCAGCAAGGGGCTGATCACATAATTTCTAACCATAGTGGCACACTGAGTTCTGAGCAATTCCTTTTGATACCTCTGTAAGATGTAGTTTGGCTTTCCTGCAATCTTATTTGAATCTATTAAATAAACCAGAAGCCATGGTGTCAGGGTAGAGTACAAAACAGCCCAGAGGGTAATAAAGTGCTGCCTAATTTATGGAAATGCAGGAAATCATAACTCCATTCCCTGCTACACCAAAAATCTCAAGAAATCCAATCAGTTCAACAAGGAGAACTATTCAAAAAAGTGTATGTGCAAGCAGGTTCAACCAGGTACCCCACTAAGCAGAGAACTCACAATTAGCACTTTAGACATCACAATTTAACCATTTGCTTCCTCAGAGAAGCCTACCTTTTAGTGCTTCAGCTGTAACAGAAGAGCAAAGAATATTTTGGAATGCAATGACAACAGCACACAAACCTGTTTCTGTAAACCACGAAGAGGTAGAATTTGGGTTGACAGTCTCAAACTTCACCACCTGGTTGAAGTCTCTTCCTCTACTGACACCAACACAAACTAAAGGGAATTCCTGCTCGGGGACTACCAGCATTTCAAACAATCTCAGTGGACAAGGTACAGGAAAATCTATGTGCTGGATGAATAAGCAAAAATAGGTATTAGAAGGGAAACAAATGTAGTCTCAGTTGCTAATACATTTTCAAACTGTACAGTAAATTTTATGCCATGCTTTGTAACACTGTGTTTACTTCATCAGATAACAGGAATTGATAAATACAAAAGGCCTGAGTTAAGAAGTTTGGAGCACCTCATGCCAATTCAGATAAAATAAAATAGTATGTCTTTTATCATGTGAGGCCTTTGCAGCTGCCCATAGACAAGAAGTGTGCTCATCACTGCTCTCCCTGGCTACTGAGCCTCTAGGCCTTCTCTTCCAAGGCTGAGTGAGCTGTAGCAGCTGCCTTTTTACAAATATGAGCTCATCCTGGCTCTGTCTCTTCAGGTTATGTCAGATCGGGAGATAACAAGCATTTCTGGGCACTTCAGTGTTAAAAAAAGTAGAATAAATGGTCACCTTCTCTCCAGTATGGAAGCAAGACCACTGTTAACCCATGTCTCAGCCTGCCAGCCTCAGGAGAGAAGGGCTTGGTTCTCTGACTGAAGTGCACCCCAAAACCATAAACACTTACTTTGAGTCAGTTAATACATGGCACATTTAAATAGTTATTTCAATATAATATAACAGAAACCAAGAGAATAGCCTGATGAATCAAGAAATGGCTAATACTTAGCAAATCATTACAGGATAACATGAGAGTAATTGTAATTTTACCTTGATTAACATAAATTTTTGCATTGGTTCAACCCATTCTAACAAAACAATGCTAGACTGTAGTGCTCCACAAAGGTACTTGTGGCCTGTGTAGGGATTTCTCACTGTCAAAAAAAGGATAGAGAATATTAGTGTATTAAGCACATACAAATTATAAACAATTTCTAGCTATCTAAGAGTCCATATATTTTTAGAAAATACCCACCACCTCCACTCTAATCTTTTATATATTTGAAAAACAGCTGATTGCACACACATTTGGAGTGTCTTTGGTTTACTGTGTTGGTTTGCCTAAGCTATGTCAAAATCACCAAAAGCAAGCTGCTAAAGAATGGCTTTTTCTATGACACACAGTTACCCAGCAGGCAGTGAACAACAGCTTGGCGGCCCTTCAAGCACTGTCACAGCAAGTCTGAAATCCAGGAGCTCTGTATTTCTGATGAACACTTCTAGATCATCAGGAAATCCAGATGAAACTAAAGAACAATAGAAGAGCAGGAAGTGCTGCTCTTCCATTGTCAGAACTCAATTAAAAACTGGCAGAGAATAATAAAGTTGCAAAATCAGGCCCGGTGAAATCTGAAGTTTCTCAAGTTCAATTATACAATACTGACAAAATTTCACTCCTCAAGCACTGCCAACATATTCTTTAAGACACACAAGTGTTATTTTTCACTTTGTACAAATCATCTAAAGACCAGATTTTACTGTGTAGTAAAGTGACTGTGGGCAATTAACAATACAGTTTAGATAACAAGCTTCTATAATCCAGAACTACCCACAGAAGTGAAATATGCTCACGCTATCTTACTGCCACAGAAACTCATCAGCAATCCCTTGGCACCTTAAATATCAGTGCTCCATTTAATTAATCCCAGTTCTCATCCAACATCAATCAGACTGACTGCAAAGTGCAGCAAATAATGCTTGGTGTGACCCTGAGTAAGGCTGAACTCAGCAGCAGAAACCACAAAACAATCACCAACACCTGCAAGGTGCAGAAAGAAGACCAGAAGTTCTCATCTTTTTCTGCCTCCTGTGCCGCTCCTGCTGCTCCAAGGCTAAAAGCAGACTTATGTGCCAGCAGGAACGGAGGTTCATGCCACAAGAAGGAAGATTTTTACAGCCACCCTTGCTGTGTTCACAAGTTATCACTCACACCTATCAGGCACAAAGGGCTCCAGGCTCAGGAGGTTGAGCTACCTCTGAATACGAAGACTCCCCCTCATAATGTCAAGTACCACTGCACCCCTGTTAAATTCTGAGCCTGGCAGGACAGGAATCACAGAGGAGCACACCATAAGGCTTCTCATTATAGGAACAGAAACCTAGAAACATAGAGACTTCCAAGTTAATTTTTCTGTCAGAAAGTCAGAATTTTTACACACTGACCCCTGTCACCCCATGAATGCTCCCTGCAGCGTTCATTAATGCTCACAGTGGTTTGGAGTTTTTAAAAATCAAAAAGTGCCTCCCTTTTAGAACATGCCCCAACACAGTGCAGCTTTGAGACTTCTGTGGCAGGCACATTATTGAACACATTATGAAGGCTTCAGAGACAAACAACACTGTCCTCAAAGAATTAAATATACTCCTTAGATTTTTATCACCAAATAATGATAACTGGAACTTCTGCTAGGAATACAAGTGGCTTAATCCTGATGGCAGCTTCTCTAAGATCCTCCATCCGTGGAGGTTCTTCTTGAGGACTGGCATGAATTTTGACATCATTCTGCTTCTCTGCATTTCTTGTAAATTGTCTTTAAATATAAAGAGCTAAATGGGAAAGCCTTCACTGCTTAGTAAAGGACTAAGCTGAATGAGCTCACACAGTAATGAAAGAAGTCTCTTCTCCCTTTACCTCCTAAACCTGACTCAGTAATTTTAGTATTGCCACCATTTGTCCTGCCCCTTCACACTTACTCACCAGATCTTTACTTACCAACACAGCACTTTTGACACCATTTAGTGTCAGGAATTTTCGTAGATACCGCAAACTTCCTACAAAAGATAAACACAAAATTATTGATCAGCTAAAACACCGGAGTGAATTTGCTTTTTAGAGTGTAACTGACAGAAAAATATCTGCCACATCAAAAAACCAAAAATATATGTTTGTGTATTTCTCATGAAATCATGGAAACAATAATTTGAAAATTTATCAGATAAGCCAAAATGTTATTTTGCTGGTAACAGGAATCAGAGTTTCTATAGAGATGAGAAGACAACACGCACTACTGAGACTGGTGACAGTACTCCTGATAATAAAAATACTAATTTGATGGTGTAGAAAATATGGAATAAATAGGTTGATAGACAGATGCTGCATTCAAAGCTATGAACTGGGATGTGTACAACATTTCTAATGGAGCTGCCCAGAAGTGACTGATAATGCCAAAGCAGTGAACAGCACAAAACCTGAGGATTGGTCACAAATTTCCATTGGAACAAGTAATGGAAGGTTTGAAAGGAACTGCTAAAGGACACTCCAGGGAAAGAAGACTTATCACAGACACATTTTCTGCTACTGAATGTTTGCCTATTAAGCATCATAAATTGAGGTTAGAACATTTTACAAATGAATATACAAACCTCACAAGTTACTTCAAACTCAACTTTGCTTTACCTTTTCTCTACCAAAACCTCTGCTTTTAACATTTTTCATGTACCATTCATCATCATAATATCCAGGAATTTGTTTAAGAATACACTTTATAGTCTGGTAGGAAAAAAATTATATTTTCCTACACAGTTCAAACATCTGTCTTCTGCTTGGCTAAATGTGACTACCATGACACCCTACAACAAGAGGTAAAACAGCAAAACAGATTATCTAAATTAATCTCTCCTGCCTTTAAATGACTGGCTTGACACTCACATTCAGGTTGTGCTGCATTTTTCTTGAGTAGTGACATAACTGGACAAGAAATTTTCTGAGTCCTCTGCAACTTAGGTGAGGTATCATTCTAGGCAGAATCTAGTATGGTTTTCCTAGCATGATCATTATGGTAATCATGGTTATTAGTTCACTGCTAATTCAGTCCTCAAGCCAAAGTCACCCACCAAAGTCAAATTTGTAAGAGAGGAGCAAAACAATTGTGCAGGTACACAGAAAACAACCATTCGAAGCACAAATTATCTCTATTTAGAATTTACCCTCTAGTAAGAACACAATTTTCAGATAAGTGTTGCATCATTATGTTTGCAGATAACTGAACAGGAAGCCTTTCCTGAACCCAAGAATTACACTTTAGTAGGCTTTTAATAAAACCAAAGGTAGCCGAGAATTTTTTATAACAAAATTTCCTAACAGAAATTCTACTCTATGAGAAGAATCTGTGTCTAACTATGCAGAAAAATCTTTGCTTCTTAAAGTGCAAACTAGATTACTACCTTCTTCTCCTGGGATTTAAATGGGCTACAAAGGCTTGTTTAGCAGTGTCTTGGTTGCAGCCAGGACAGAGTTAATTTTTGCAGCGGCCAGGAGAGGCATGGCCATAGATTTTCTTTAGCATCAAGTACAAGCAGGATTTACCATACTAGTCTATACCTGAAAAGAGCTATGCCCAGAAACAAGAGGTTTCGTAACCAGAAGGTAAGGTGCACCAAAATCCAGTTCTCTAATAAGAGTACTTCACATCCTGTTCTGTGTAAATGTAAGGGTCAACCCTCTGATTAATGCACACAAGTCATTCACTGCAATCTGTGAACAGAGCCCCCCATTATTTGGTGTTCCCAGAGCCTCACAAGCATATCCTGAACTCCCAGAGTTAAGATATTCTGATATATCCAATAATGTATATTTACCTGGGAAGTATTCGGTCAGGGAGTTTATGGGCTGGAATAGCAACAGGTAACTTTTGCATTTGCCTTGCATAATCAAAGAGTCCTGGTAGATTATGGGAATAAAGCTGAGAAGCTTTACCTGGCAATTAGAAAACAAACCACACTTCAAATACGAAATCAAGTGTTTACCAGCACTACCACTCAAAGATAGCACAGTAACTTACCAGATATTGATAACAAACAATTGTTCATGACATATAACCAGGTACATCTTCGAGGAAATAGCTGATAAATGGAAGGAAAAACAAAGAAGTAGCATTCAATTTGATACACACAAGACATTCATCAATTAGTATCTGCTAAGAGGACAGGACAAAACTAATATTGACTTGTTTTTTGCAGCAGAAGTAAGTTCAAGCCAAGTAATGTTTACCTGAATTCCAGAGTTAATTCAGAGTAAATCTGAGGCACACACACTATATTTAATATGTGCATTAACATTTAGACAATTAGCACATTTCATACTCATGTCTTCGGGTGTATTATACTCTACAAGACGTCATTATAAAGATCAATCAAGCCTTTTCGAAAAATTTTAAAAACCACTGAAATTTCTCCCTCGAAGAAAAGTTTAACAACATAAACTTCAGTAAACCAAACATGATCAATGAACCACAGCCATTCTAAAGCCTGTGATAGTCCAAATATCTTGAAACAATTAAAATTGGCACTTTGAAGGGATTCTTCACCTTCACCTGCATTAATACACATTTCATTTAATTGATGAACAAGTGCAACAAATGGTCAAGGCAGAGCTGTTTTTTGTCAAATCCTGCAAATCCTAAAAAGATGGGAGTGAAAGCAAGAAGACATCCCTTAAAAAAACCCAAACAAACTGCAATTACCTTTCTTCCCCTCTCACCTAACTTCTGGAACTTATTGGCACAAGATGTCAAGGAGGTGTAAAGTATCAACACAAAAAAGGGATTAGACACCCTCATGTTCAACAGGTCCAAAAATGGACCAAAAAAGAGGATCCTCCAAAATCCCTGATTCAATGACTGCAGTGGAGTCTGGGGAGAACAGACAGTGACCAAGCTCACTGATAATTTCCCACTGTCACTTAAGGAAATAGATAATTAGGCTAGATAGACCACTCAAGAGGACAACTGTTTTGCTCTTAAAAAAAAAACAAACAAAAACATGAAAGAAAACAAAAACCAATCCCTCCAGAGAAAGATTAAAATATTAACCTTGAAGCTCTTATGATTCATTTGTCCATTGGTGAAGTGAAATACAGAGAAAAATAATCAAGGACACTACTTTTGCTTTTACACAGAGTTGCAGCATAGTCAGACTGAATAATGATATAAAATACAAAACTTGGAAATGCTATTAATGCCCTATTCAGTGTTACCATAAATAATGATGCAATAAGTGGTTAGCACAGAGGTGCACTTCTATTCCTGAAGTATTCTCATACCCTGAACACACTCTAAGAAACACCTATGGTAATAATCTACCAAACAGCCTGTATCAAAATTTAACATGCAAGGTTGATTGACCTTCTCTAGGTACATGAGCATATTGTGACTCAGCAGGTTTGGATCTGAGGATTAAACAGCAGTTCTTCAGATTAGCAGGTTAATTGACCTGTCATTCATTCCTCTTGTTCCACACATGACTGGTTGTGTTAGCAAGCATTTCTTCTTCTCTCTAAGTGCTTATTAAAACATTTCCCTGAAAGCTCAGTAGGCAACACACTCCATGATTTTCATTACAGCTCTTCTCCTTCTTTGCCAGTTAAAAACCAAACCAAAACCAAGCCTCAAACAGTAAAGAAAAACCCCAAATCTTTCCTTGGGTTTTCCTGGTCTACAAGATTTATTGCATTAGTTAAATTGTTTTCAGGGTAGGTGTTAAAACTGCAATGCAGCAGCAGAGTGGTACCTGAGCTAAGTTTAAACCAGGTAACTCAAGCACCAGTGTGATTATGGGTTACACTGAGCTCAGCTCAAGCTAGCTAGGCCTCCCTCTCAACGAAACAGACATCTCTACATTGTCTGGACCCTGGAGGATGAACAAACACCAGAGCCTCCAGCTTACAGTGTGAAGGCTGCAAATTCCTCCATCTTGATGGCAGGTGCATAGCTCCCTACAGTAGGGAGAAGGCAGGAAAGGAAACAAGTCTCAGAGAGTAACAAAAAAGCTGAAGAGTACAGAAAAGCCTCCCCCTCCCCTACACTATCCCTTAAAAAATTTACTTTTTATAAGACTTTGCAAAGACAGCTTTAGGTGGAATTCAGGAAGCTGAGTCTCATCAGTAAAGCTACTTATATGACCACAAGAAGGGGCTCTTGTGAATAAATTATCTCCCTGCTTCCCTGTAGCTGAAACACGATTGCTGCAAAAATTCTGTACTGTAAAAAAGCGTTAAGAAACATAGAAGCTTTCATCCAAAATGCATCAGGGAAATTCCATACTGTTTACCTAATCATTTAACTGCAGAACAATGCATGATTATGAAGTTCAAAACACTGATAGATTAAGATCTCCTACATAAACATGGTTCAGCCTAAAAACACATAAACATGACTGAAAAGTATCTCAATAGCAAATATTTAAGATAATTCTCAGTGCAGCCAGTGCCTATGCAAACATAGTAGAAACCATTTTTACAAGGATTGTACTACATTAATCTGAGTGGTTAAAAAAAAAGTGATGTATTTTTTTTAAACCAGAAGTATACCTGCTCCATTGATGTTTCATGAAGTTCATTGAGGTTCAGTGTGTAAATTCCTTCTTCTGCTCCAAATATCAAGTACTGATCTGTAAACACAAATAAAAAGAGGTAGAAATCTTGATCTCAGGAAGGTATGCACATCTTTACCAAAAATAGTGAAATTATTATAACATTTAAACACAAGGAAACAAATGAAGCTATTACAGTTATTGTGTTTGAAAGCACAGATAATTAATCCTGATAAGGAAGTTTTAATTTATGAATGGGGCTGTTTTAAGTCATTAGGAAAGCTCAGTCTTTTTTTTCTTTTTAGTAATAACTGACATTTTAAAAAACATGATTCAACCAAAGCAGGAAATCGCAAGAATAATTTCAGCATATCCTACTTAGACATTTCCAAATATTATGGAAATATCAGTTGCCTTTTTGAGAGTATTTCTACAGCAGTACTGACTGGAACATTTTCTCAGTAGTCTGTGGGTGTTTCATTTCTTGAACACACTCAAACCCCTGGATAGTACATGGCCAAGTAAACAAAGCAGACATCTCCTACTGAGATAATGTCAACTGCTAAGGATTTACATTTCCATAATTCCAGTTTCTTAAAAAAAAACCAAGCATTTTCTTGCTGACCAGCTCAGTAGTATGTCTAGACAGCTTATAATCAAAAGGTGTAGTGACAGGCAAATTGAGTACAATGTAACCAATTATGCCTTTTGTCAAGCTAGATAATAAAGAACTAAAATTTATACAAAAATAAACAGATGAAGAATCCTGTAGGGCCATAAAAATCTCAAGGGGAAAAAAAAAAATCAAGTGGATGATAAAGAAATCAATCTCAACTAGGGCCTCCCAAAGTCAGATTTTTTTTACAAGTAAACTAGGATTGTCTTCTTTTGGGCTAAAAGGTTGAGAAGAGTCTTTAACTTTGGTATGTAATTTATTCTTTTTAATCAAAGCAAAAAAACCTTCACCCAATATATCTTAAAGAACAAAACAACTTTAGACAGCAGTGGCATAATTAAAGTGGCATATAAACAACTCCTTGTTTATATGAACATATGTCTATTTTAAAAGGAAAAGTCCTGCTCATCTAAGCACCCTTGAAACTCAAGGAGACAGCAAAATGGATAAAATACTCATCATATAGTACCTCTTGTATCTGGATTTATCCAAGATGTTGCACAATGAATTTTTAATGGACAGCCATTGAAAACCTTTGAAAAGCAAGCGCCCATCTGTGGAATTAAATATACACATATGAAAAACTGAAGCATGACAGTCACAATAGGGTTAATTCTTTTATTCAAGTAGTAACAAAAGGTTAAGAGTCAAACCACTGGCTTAGCATTTCTAAGTCATATTAGGCTTTCTAAGTAAAAAAACAACTACTACAAACATTCAAAGAATGTGCTCTCTCACCCTGCTCCCAACATGCATTTGTATGATTCAGCAATACTCACATGTACTTTAGGTGTGGGAGGAAGGCCATTACTAATTGGTTTCTAGAAAATAAAATTTAAAAGTATGTTTACACTCAGGCACACTATGCTTGAACATGTATATTCCCTCCCCACATACAGCATAGCCACAAACACCCAGCATAATTTTCTTTCACTGAAATCTCTACAATGATTCCTTAATTCATCCTCATAGATTGTTTGCAGTCTTGTGCAACATTTTCACATTACACTGGTGCCTGTAAGAATGCCATATCCAGTGCTAGAGAGTTTAAGCAATATTGTAACAATTGCTCAACTGTTCAGTATTAAAGCATTAAATGTTACCAGTCAGTGCTATATGCACTTTCCTGTGTCAGTATCAATTTCTCCTAGCACAAACAAGCTTCTGAACAAAT
The DNA here is from genome assembly GCA_025920805.1 of Petroica traversi. NCBI lineage: Eukaryota > Metazoa > Chordata > Aves > Passeriformes > Petroicidae > Petroica > Petroica traversi. The sequence goes on along the minus strand of JAHLSL010000044.1, from coordinate 13,650,210 downwards.
GTATTTTATAGGTAAACTTCAAACACACAATATCAAATTACAAGTTCAAAGCTGTCCAGGTAATTCTACTTTCCACAGTATTCTCAGTATTACTGGCACTTCCTTAAAAAAAAACAAACACTCACTCCATGTTTCTAGTCTATTTTCTCTTCAATTCTCACTAAAGAAAAATTACATTTCCAGCCTCACACTTGGAAGGAACCCTCAGAGAGGGCAGTCTCGTGTTACATTTAATCTATTCTAACTATTTCCATTCCCTCATTTCTCCAATTGCATGAACAGCCATTGCTCAGTACAACACAATGACACAGCTCTCATTACATCTCTTTAGGGGATGTGAAAGAGTAAGTAAACTGTATATATTTGTGATTATGTTTCTAAGGAAAATTGAACATTGACAAACTTCAGATTAAGGCTGTATCACAACTGGACAATCAAGGAAAACTGCTTTGATTCAAAGTAAACAAGATGCCATCTAGCATAATTTCTATATTAAAGACCATGCTTGCTCCTTTTCCTTGACATGTAGAACAGTCAAGGCAAATTTAAAAGAACACCCAGAAGCTAAAATACCTACCAGGATTTCCTTCTTTTCTTTCCTTGAAAAGTTAGTGTCTCTAGCTTCATTCTGTTCCTCTCTTTCACCATTTAATTGCACAGAAGTGACTCCATTACCTAGAAAGACTCATATTTAAAAATGTGTCCCTCTACCTTAAGTAGAATTTCCACTTAAATTAGAACATATATTATATTCAGTATAGTTTACAATACCCTCATTTATTTTTTACATGTGCACATATCTCCCAAGCCACATTCAAGCTCAGTCCATGACCTTTGGTAATTAATGTAAAACACTAATTACCCCTGATTTAACAGGAGCACAGAAAGGGATGCAGTCACAGTTATGAGGGAAAATGTACTGACCACACCTGAAGAAATACTTGCCAATAGCCAACATTTCAATTATTGATTACAGCCTTGTTAGAGTCAAATCTTTAATGCATGAGCTGCAATACTAAGTATGAAGCAAGGAAAAGCTACCAAGATATCAATTAAGAGACAGACATTGAACTTGCTTAAGAGAAGCCAGACCAACTCTCAAGGCATCAGACTGACAAAGGCATAAAATGAACAGCCTGAGCTGACAGTAAACAAACACAATTACCTCCTATACTCCCCAACCCACTTCATTACACACAAAAGCAAACTTTGAAAGCAGAACTCTGTTCTTGACCTGACAAATAACAACATTTGTTGACAAATGACAACATTCAATTGACACACTGAACCTGAAACCTACAAATATACTTTCTTTAACAATCCTGATATGCTACATTACAAGCCTGGTGCTTAGGAAAGCAATTGTGTCACCAATGGCATCAGCAGGAATTGTGTCAGTGAATTTGACAAAAGGTACATTTGACCCTCTTAAGAGTTAAAGAATGTTTTCTTCATTAATTTTGACTCTCATGCACTTTGTGTTACTTGACCACCACAGAAAAACTACCTCAGCATCTTTTATTGTGTGCACAGGTGAGAATGTAGAAATAAAATCTCATTAGATAATATAAGAAGTATTTGTGTATTTCTTGGGGTCACCTTTATTACCTAAAGGATTAGATTTCTGTGGAGGTAACCGAGGAGGTGGTGGTCTGGGTGGAACATGAGATGTAGATTTTGCTGGACTCTCTGATGTTGGGCATCTCTTGATTGTCCCTTGATTTTCATTTTCAGAAGAAAAAGTTTCTTGGGGGATAAAGATGGATTTAGGCTGCAAGAGACATAGTCATCATCAAAACATAATGAAAAAAGATTCAATACATCCATGCCACTTCTCAATGAGGAAAAAACCCCACATGCAGCATTTGGATCCTGAAATTTTCACAAGTAAAGAGCTATCAATACAGTAATTTAAATATTTAGCATTTATTTATTTATTTAAAGTGCATTTTTCTTCTGAGCAAATCCCCCTCACTTACCTTTGGTGGTAAAGGAGGTGGCACTTTAGGTTTCATAGTAGCACTATAAAGAGAAGAAACAAAACAAAACAGAGGGAGCTCAAATTGCTGTCTTCAAGAACATACAGGATTTTACAAATGCCATACAAATACCATTAACTTGTCAAGAGCACTATTATAGTAACTGCATCACAATTACTTTCAAATATTTTGTTATACTTCAGATCCTATATGAAAACAAGGATCACAGGTTCCCCTCCAGAGAGCAGAGTGTCAAGAACTGATTTGTTGAAGATGCACAAACTTGTGCAGAACAAAGGAAGGAGAGACAGAAGAGGCCTGATATTTGTTCTGTTGAGAAGAAAAAGATAAGGGCATCAGTGAGCTGCAGGGGAGTTACAAGAAAACTACTGACTACCATTCCTTGGAAAATTTACACTGATGACTTAGAACAGCCTTACACATGAAAGTAAAATCCATCTGCAGTGAACAGCTACCCTCGTGTTTAGGTTGGTTGCTTGGTTTTTGGTTGCTGAGTCCCTTTTTATGGAAATCTTGGGAAAGACAATTTTTTCATGCTAAAACAATTCAACAGCTTAGCCAAACAGTACTAGATATTATCAGAAAACAAGATAGCTGAAGCATCAGATTTCTTCTCCTGGTTCTGTGGTTTAAAAAACATGCTGCACTTAAAAAGAAAACATTAAACTACTAAATTCTGCATATTTCTAAAAACCTTTTCCACTGTCCTGCTTCCTAATCTTTCAGAAAGAAAAAGTTATTTCCACTAAATAAATTAGGAATGCAGCTGTGAAAACTTGACATTCTTCCACAATAATTTCCTTATTTTTAAATTATGTTTCAAAGTAGTAAGATATCTGCCTGTTTGTTTACAGGTCAACAACTTGTCAGCTTGCCTTCATTCCCTTCAGGAATTTCTGTCCTGGGATCTTATCTGTTGTTTGTATTTCAGAGAAGCTGGAAGGGGACTTTTGAGAACAAGTTCCCCTGTGTCATGCACTTGAGCTGCTTTGGTGGTGGAAATTCTCTTAGCAACATGGGGCCAACTTTAAGTCCTCAGTCATGAGTGTTCAAGCTCCATTTCCATTTTCTTTTGTATTTTTCCTGCATTTCAGACAACCAGTGTTACTGAGCAGCCAAACAAAGAAAAACCTCAAGAATCTGGCACATATGTGACAGATGTTTGTACAATGGAATGTGTGGCCTGGTTTCAGCAAGGGGGTTTAGGTGCAGTTTGTCACAGCTATTCATGCAGGGCAATGCCCCAGTAATTTCTGCTTTCCCAGTTTCCATAACTGGGAAACTCAAGCATTGGCAGCCTTGCTGCACATGAGAGAAAAAGAAACATCAAAACAATCAAAATTATTAAATGAAGAGTGGTAACTTTATATTGTTCTCTGAAGCATGGATTCTCTGTTGCTACAAATCACCACGGATTCTCTGTTGCTACAAATCACTCAGTTTCATGCAGTAGCACCAGTTTGGGCTGGAAGGTGTAGACTGGATTCACTGGATCTGAAGGGAGAAGTGGCTGATGCCACACATGCTCCTCAACTGCAGCTCCACCTCACAGACTATAAATCAAACAAAAGCCTTGAATCTTCAGTGGTTTCCACAGAAAGATGTCCAAGACCAAGCTGATGAATCAGAACTGCAGCAGAGCTTTGGATTCAAGTAGATACCAAGAGAAAAGTAAGGTGCAGAATCTGTCTGACCCAAGGTTGATGGATTCAACTTTTACCTATTGTCAGGCCTCTCTGCAGGGCAAAAGCACCTAGGATGAAATACAGAATATAGGATGTAAAGAGACAAAAAAACCCCAGGACAATTTTGGAAGAATATTGGTGACTGTCCTTAGCTTCTGGAGATGTTCCAGTTCACCTGTCTCAGGATCTTTCTTGCTTAACCTAATAAAAAAGAATCTACAGAAACACAACAGCTACATAAGCAACTGAAGTCAACACTGCTTGAAAGTTCTGATGGAGCTTGGGCAAGGAACAAAGATCTCAAAGAACAGGACAGAGAAATCAATGCTAGCACTTCAAGACAGCAGGGATCAAGAGGTTCCAAGCCCTGGAACTTTACCGAAGTTGATGATACTGGCTGCAAACAGAGCAAGAAGTGTGTGTGGGGGGAAAAAGAAACATTAAACAAAACTGAACAGACACAGAGCTGTGCACAAAAAAAAGAAATCCACAGGTTTGTCTGGATGGAGGAACCAAGTCGAGGTGGCTCACAAAAGCAGTAAAATGACTCAGAAGCGGAAAATTAAATGAGATTATAGTTTGGTTCTCTGCAAGAGAGAGATGCCAGCAATAGATAACACATGTTTTAAAGGTTTCTTGTATGAAGCAACAGCTTTCCAAATTATCCATTAACAGAAAGCAAACAAAACCTATGTCTCAATGGCATCTTTCTTTTTGGTCTTTACATCAGGTTTATTTAAAAATGCAAATATACACGTATTGGTTGTGTTTTTAAAGTTGTTTTCTGCTCTAATCTATCAGTCGAATAGAGCTCAAGGAGGTTTCTATCAGTGGAATTTAATATGAACATAATTAATTTGACACATGGCTTTGCAGTCACATAACCTTCCTCTCTCTGAGTAAAGAAACTCATCTCTATTCCAAAAACCAAGCACCCATACAAGCATCCTCCTAGCTGAGAGCACAGAACAAACTCAAACATCTTAGAAAAGCCTGTAATGTATATATTTCATCTACTTTTCATGAGCTTTGGTTTAATATACAGTTATCAGTTCTGAAAAAGGCACTAGGATTGGGGTCAGACAAATTACTAGCTCAACATAATGATGCCAAGATTTTGTTCCATAGTAGAAAATAAAAGTCAATCAAGGAACAAGATTTCCCCCTCCCCCCAGTTTATAACAATCAGCAGAATAAGAAGACTTATAGTGATGTAATCTAGCATTAACATTAAAATACCTGCTTTTAAAAATACTACAGCAAAAAGAATCCTGAGTTGTTATAGAAAGTGATTCAATCTTTTTTTTTCAAAGATTCATCTATTCAAGCATCTGATTTTATTTATTTACTTTTACAAGAAGGACTTACTGTTTAGAATCATCGTCTGCATCATCATCATCATCTTCTAAATGTGCCACATGTCCCCTAAGAAAATGAACAAGGTACTATGGTTGAGTGAGTTGTATTAAAATTACCTTGGCTGCTGTGAAAGATTCTGAGCTCAAAATCTACCTATTTTATAGGATATTACTGTCTTTTTAAAAATCATTATTATTATTCTTTAAAGTACAGCTACAATCTGGGCAACTATGCCTCTCTCACAGACTGTCAGCAAGCACAAGGACAAACAAGAATCAGTAGTAACAGACAAAAAAAAAAATCAATGTATAAATTACTTTTGAAACACTCAAGAGAGGAAAAAGAAATAGAATTACCGCTGATGTAGTTCTTCTTCAACTGATTTTAAGAGACTCCTTCAGCATTAAATAAGAACAAGAACATAATTTAATTGTGGTACACAAGCACAATTATCAAAAGCCAGAACAAGAGCACCCATGATTCTATCAGTAAATAATCCAAAGCATGTTGTTTCAGCTGGCTTTCAGAATATAACTTCCAGCATCCACATAAAAATTAACATAGCTGCAAGTTTTTTTCATTTATTTTTTACACAACACCCTTTTGTGTGTGTTTATTAATGTATTGCTATTAACTGCAATGGTCCCTTTTCCTCTTACTGTAAAACAAGGACTGTGTTAGCTTGATCCAATTTAAAAGAAATCCACAAGAAAATCATAAAACTAAAAAAAATAAATCCGACTGACAAGTATGAAACCACTATTGGGATAAATTACTTCTTCCCTGGGTAATTTTTGTAACATTCTGATCTTCATGTTTTTGTCTGAAAACACAGAGAAGAAACACAGGACTAAGGAACAACAGGATTTCAAAAGATATCAGTATTGATTTTTTTTCCCCAATTAAGACACTATGCAAAAATATCATGCTCCATGCTTAGGTTTTCTGCATTTTTAGTATGATTTAATTTAGCAAATCAAAGCTAGGCATCCTAATTCTTGCATGCATAATTGTAATTAAATAACTGCATGTAAAGGGAAAATTACATGGAAATTATTTAATATGATTAATGTATCAAGATGATTAAAGGTATGAGCACAAAGGTAAAGGGCTTGCTAAGAGAGTTAAGTTTTATTTTTGAAAGCATCTATAACTGCATGTTCCTAGTGGCCTACAATATAAAGAAGGGCATAAAGTAATGTCAAAGAGCAGCCCTGGCAGTTCCCAGACAGGGTAAAATTGTGCTCTGTGGTACCTATCATGCAGAATATTTTGTAAACAAGCAGACCAAGATAGCAGCTCTTAACAGAAAACTTACACCACCACAAAGACAATATGGTCAACACAACCTCAAATACTGAAAAGTGCAGCGATTCTGTATCATTGGAGTTGCTACTATTTTAGAAATAAATAAGGGATTTTGGAATTGTAACTGACAGAAACAGGCCTGACTTATTTTACTGCATCTGTTCCAGTTAATGTGCCTTGATGTTAGAACAGCCTTGAATGAATTAAAGATGGAAAATGCAGATGCTTACTCACTTATTTGCACCCAAAAAGTAGCCACACTGAGGACCATGACCATATTCTAGCTGTAGATCCTAAAAAAAAGATGAACAGGTGAGCATCCAACACACACCCTGTGCCATGTTGCTGTTATCCCCTCTGCCACACCTGATACCAAACAACCTTATTTTTCTGGCCTTCCTGACCCCTAACACCACTCTCAGGCCCACTGCAACCAAAAATCTCCTCTCTGCCAGTTTGCTCCATCTCTAATTCCTTTTAAAACTCTGACTGTAGCCCCTTCCTTGCATACAGAGACCCTTTGCTCAAATGAAGTCAGCTGCAGAAAAGGAAACAAAACAACAAAAAATAATACAACAATAAGGAAAAAAAAAATTAAGGACTTTGCAATCTACCAGACTCCATAGAGAACCCAGCTACTCCTCACTGGCACATTTATTAGTCATTTCAGAAGGGGAGTAATTCTGGCAGGGAGCCCGAAAACCTTTAGCACATGGACACATTTAAAAAATAAGCAGAGAGAACAACAAGTTTTTATCACTCTGATTATACCAATATGTGTATACTTTAGGAACACCTTTTCTACTGGAAAAAAAACTCCCTAGAATTAATTAAAGTCCAACACTCCAGCAATCATGGAGTGTAGACTGCACAGAAAAAGATGCAGCAATACAGGCATTCAACACTATTTTAAAATAAAAGCCATAAAGGTATAAATATTTAATGCATTAATGGAATACAGGGACCTCACTGAGCACAGTCAAATCTGCATCTGCTGGGAGAATACTGCTATAATTACAGTCTATTTTTTCTTCAGGTAGATCACAACAGGAGAAATCTGAGCATAAATTTGCTCCCAAAATACTGAGCGTATTCACCAGGAGGGAAAGATCATTGACCACTTAAATTAGTGATAAATGGAGCTACACCATTCCTTCCCAGGAAACATTTTAAAGGTCTCCCAACATCTTCTCTTGAACAGGCCCCTTTCAGCTGCAATCTACATCAAAAGCAAGTCACCCTTCAACAAGATGCCCAGATATCCAAGCTTTAAGAGGAATAAATCTGAATTAGACAGGGTTGATCTTTCAAAAGAGCGTTTTTAAAATAATCAGAGGAAAAGTCTCACATCAGATTTGCCAGTGTTCCAAGCTGATGAAACAGAAAACACTGCAGCCTTCAGATCCAGGCTGAAGGGCAATCACATTAATACAAAACTATAAATATAGTTTTTTGCTTGCCAAGGAGTTTCAGGTTGTTTACTGCACCCTTTAGTCTGCCCTGTAAAGCCAAGTAGTAGTTTGAACATGGGTGTGGTCTACCACAGCTGTCAGCAGCATTTGGTTGCTCCAGTGACTTCACATGTTTTCCCAAAACAAGTGAAATATTGTGGAAAAAACACTATGTAACTGATAATTACTTGATGTAAAAGAATGTATAGGGTTTTCCTGAACTATGGAGAGACTGACTTTTCAATCTCTGTATCAAATTTATTGCACATCTCTGTTCTAAGTGATCCCCCAAACCACCAAACTCTATCCACTTCTATCAATCTGACTCCTCACCAGCAGTGGATATTCTACAATCCACCAGAAAGAAACAGATTTAACTTTCATTGGTCTGAGTACTTCTTTTACTTCTATGTAATCTCAGAAACCTCCACCTGCAAGCAAAGATATTTTGAGTATTCAGGCTCTAGAACAGAAAATCACAAGACTGGAAACATAAGATGTCACCAGACTCACAAGCAAGTAGGTTAAACAGGTTGTGTGAGTCCCTGTAAGAGGATGCCAGAACAAAGACTGAAAAACTGTTGAGAAAATAACCCCAGAAGAGTGAAATGAAATCTGAGATTTTCACCTTGAAGAGACAGGCCTTCAATGCTGCAAAATGCAGGGCAAACCCAAAATGTCTGTCCATTCTGATTTACACACTGTGCAATGTATGGCTATAGATACACTGTACAGCAGTGACAGGGAAATGATTAAGACAAAATAAATAAACCCACCTAAAATAAAAGGAGCCCTCCTCTGTCACCAGACTTTTTAAGCATAACTGGAATTTTCCTTATCAAAAATGACATCTGCCAGAATTACTTATGTTTAAATGTTTTAAAAGGCAAAAACTTTGTTTTGATTCAGTTTACTGTTGTATAACATGCATTTGACTATGATTTTAACTGGACATGTATAATTTTCCTAAGCCCTTTAAATATTGCTGGTTTGTACTCCAAAGGTAAGGTCAAGTACTCCATTACTAGGGAAATTTCTCCTTTTGACCTCTTGATAAATACTGAGAGACAGAGAGGTTTCAAACAGAAATACATTTTCCTTCTACCTTCTATTTAAAATACCCATAGAATTAATAATTTTTCATTAAGAAAACCTAGTCTAGCTACGTATTTGATACTGAAACATTGGTAAACACTGCCTGTATCCAGCAAAGCCCTCAGTGAGATGCTATGCTACATCAGAACACCCAACAGAAATAGATTTTTTAAAAGCCAAATACAAAGGAATGAAATCTTATGAGTTATGGATTTCTACTGGGAAGAAAAGATGAGCATTAATTATTAAATTATGCAAAGTTGCCCATCAACTTTATCAATCTACATTAGTAGTTTCCTTTAACATACATACAATGCTGGTTAGCTAATTAAAATTTTAGATCAACCAAAACTGACATAGAATAAATCTGAGTGACTAGACAGATATGTTCCAATAGAATCTTGATATCTACAGCCAATTGCAACAAGAAGAAGCCAATGATCTTGGTATTGAATTGAAGATGCAACTCCAGATCTTTCTGCATTCAGTCCCAGGTTACCAACAGCTCATTCCTGAAACAACTCATCCATGTACAAGACCAGAGTTCTCTTTGGTGGCAGGGATTGCTTTGGGAAAAAAAAGCAATACAGGGAATAATTACTAGTTCTTCTCAACAGCTTTGGTAACATTAAAGGAAGCTGCCATGAAGAAAGCTACATCATACCCATCAGGAACACACGTGCAAAGTAATCAGTGACTAAAAAACTAAAAACAGTATAGAGATTTCCTCAAAGCATTGCATGGTAAGGCCATGCCATGAGTAATTCCTCAGGAATGTTCAAATCTACAATATCTTCTCTGGTTTACATTTTTAAAACCTGCTATTTAATTTCTGCAGAATTTCATTGCAAGTTAACTGCTACTGTACCTTTAACAGTCTTATCATCCTAATTTGTTTTATAGGGCTGGGCTGTATGGGAAATTTATTTTTTGGTGTTCAGGCCTTCAAAAACAAAATAATGTATACAAACCAGCAATTCACAGTTACTTCCTACATTTGCTGCTCTTGAACTCTAACAACTCTTAACATTCGAAGTGACAAAATAGAAATTGAAATGCATAAAAAGCTGGAGAAGTAACTCTGAATTTAAAAGAATACAAATCACCTTTGGACTCCTAACATATCAAATAAGAAGGCACATACACATCTCTTTCTCAGTAAAATGATACTGCCATTCCTATCCCATTGCTTCATCAAAGAGGAAGTTAATTTTTAAAAGAGCCTAACACTCCCTAAGGCATATTCTATATTTTAATAACTTTATTTCAATAAGAAGTGCATTCTTGAATTTCTTTGGATAGCCTAACACATCAGAAATAGCAAGTTGTATGTACTTTCTTTTTAAAAAATTCTAAATATAATTCTTCCCTGGTGGCTGAATGAGGTTTTACTGTGCATTACTGCTGCACAACCACTGTTCCCCTTTCCCTTGCACTTCAAGCTCTCTCTGCATTTTGTCTGTGAATATCCCCTTGCCTCCTAGCAGTAAAACTGAGCATCTCATTGTCTCAATTACTTTTTTCAAGGCAGAAAATACCCAAAACATACAGGGGAGAAAAACAAAAGAGAAAAAACCACTGACACTTTTGCCCCCATTTCCACTTATTTTCTTCCAATCCTAAGGACCATGCTCCATTTCACTACCTAAAGCTGAAGAAGGTATCAAGACTCTGAAATTCAGCACTGATAGCTGCAATACATTTTTAGAGCTACTTTAGCTGAGTAGGATAGGAGTCTTCCTGGCTTGCAGCAAAGAAAAGCATTTGTATTTATGTGCAGTGAGGAGAAAAATTACTTAAATTAAAGAAAAATGCTCCTGGGCAAGATTCTCTGTTACCTATGTCAATCTCCTTAGTTTAATCACTTCCAACCAATATTTTAGCTTTTCTGCCACAAGTAATTAAAAATCACAGAATAGCTATGCTGAAACATTACATTCCTAAAAGTAACTGTTAACCAAAAACTACTACAAATTATTAAACCCAGAGTGTATTTATGAGCCAAAAAAAACCAAAACCAAATCATGACAAAATTATTTTAATAGGACCAAATGTACAAATGCATCTGGCAAGGACAATAGTGCAGACAGCATTGGAGCTGCAAACCTCTTACTGAATTCTTTGCTGAAGAAGTCCAAAATGAACATTATATTCGTAACAACTGAAAACAATTATAGGTTGGAACCTGAGATATCAAACCCAAGTTTTCTTCAACTCCTCTGTCACTTTAACAGTAGAATTCAACACTTTTCACAGGGTGTTATATCCTCCAGGTTATACTCCAGGCCCCTACTTTAAGGAGAAGTAAGCTAGAGATCAAGCTAGAGATCACCAGGGGTTCCTTCCCACTTCATCTTTTTTGGGGGAATTCTCTGATGGTATTTCTCACTTAACAAGGTGTGCATCCCAGTTCTCCATGCATGACCCAGAATTATTTTTCAGCTGGGAAGAAAAATGTTTTGTCACAAACTTTCATTGTAGACCAGGATAACCTACATGAAAATATTCTTATTCAGTTCAACTTGACATTTTGTTTTGAGTCAGAACAACAATAAGCTTTTGTGACTCAGGATCACAGCATAAGTTAAAAATGTCCCAGAATAAAGAGTACATATTTTTAAAAGTGACTTTGATTTAAACCACTTCCTGAGCTCAGTTCAAATGCAATGCCCAGCTCTGCAACTTATTTGAGCCAGGATTCAAACAACTGTTTTTAAAATGTACAGAAAGACAGTGAAAATATCCCACCTTATGCACAGTCTAATGTGCACATAAGACTGAGAAAACAAAATAGGAACATGAGGAACTCTAAATGACAGGAAGCAGCATGTGCAAAAAAATCTCAAAGGATGGAAGGTACCCAAGAAAGTTTCTGAGAAACTTGTTATTTTAGTTGCAGAAAAAAGGAAAAATATCTCTCCTGAAAGACAGAAGAGCCTGAATCTAGAGCAAAATAGCCTGTTATTTATTTAGCTATGAATCAAAGGGGTATATCTCTAAAAGATCAAAGAGAACCACTATCTTGTCTTTTCTGTTTGCAATTTACATTAAGGAATACAGGGGTTTGGATACAAAATTTTCCCTGCAAACAAGACCTGTCCTGAATTTCTCCATTCTTCTGGCAGATCCAGGTAAGTGTGGCAGAAAAGCACAGGGGGAAGGAAGGGAAGAAGAAAAAGAGTGGAATGATTCTTAAGGGTAGCCACATCACAAGCATCAAATGTTTGAAAGGTAATGTGCATAAACTGCCACATGATCAAACCAGCTGTGCAAAATCCTGTCACTCACACCCCAAATTTGCTTTCAACCTCAATTGTATGTGGCCCAAACTATGCCTCAATATATGGTAATTTATTTTACAGTCCTAGCTCTGTAAAGGATATGCTGCTTATTTTATAAAACCAGTACAATAGCAGGGAAAGAGCCCAACAGTAGTAGGTGATACATTCTGCTTGTAAGAAAGTATAATCTCTTCCTCTTGATGACACTTGAAAAATGCCCACATCATTTCTCAATGAACATATCTGAAACAATACTGTCAGAGCAGGAGTGGGGGAAGGAGACACAGAGAGAGAATCTCTGATTAGTTCATGCTGCAGAAGAATGAACCATCTAGTAATTATCTCCTCTAAGGGTTAGATCTTACTGGAAGAATCTCACAAACAGGTGAAGCATTATCACCAACCCTTTCTCCACTTTGATTTACAATGAGCACAGGAAGATGTGAAGAAAGCAGTGAAACAGATAAAATGCTGTTGAATGACTTTAAAAATACATCTCATGATTCTGACAACAGAAGTACTTGGTAGGTTTTATCACTGTTGCTCTTTTTGAAGGGTGTATTGAACACCATGGGGTAGAAGAAAAATGGGAAAGGACAGTGGAGTTATGAGAAATGTTCTCATTCTGCTCTTAGACCCACCACCAGGCTACCAGGCTAGCAAGATATGTGACAACACTTCAAGTAACCTTAAAAAAATTAAAAGCATTAAACTGCAAAGGGGAAACCAAAACCAAACCAAACTGAAAAGTCAAAACCACACTCTGAAAACCAGAGGAACTGCACAGGATGGGGGTGCTGCCATCAGGTAGGGAAATCTAAGCTACTGATCTCAAAACAATTTGTGGAACATTCTTATAAGGAAGCAATACAGAAATTTCTTTCCAAGAAAGGCAAAGACAGTCTAAGCTTTCACTAACTGTTTCTGGCAGATTCAAGTCACACCAAGCCAAGACATGATGTAACAAACAAACAAAAGAAACCTCAAGAATAAAAAACATCACATAAAACTCCTCCACATTCTCAAACACCTCCATATCCCATTTTCCTCTTGGTGCACTTATATTAAACATCCCACAAATCTACGAAAATTAGTAGATTAAAGCTCTTCATTTAGTACAGAGTATTTCTTCCTTTTTTTCACCAGTTTGTCCAGGACTTGGATACATTACTCTTCTAACTACACAAAGAGCAGAGAAATAAAAAAACTCACTTCCTAGACTAATTTCTACAGTGTGAGGCTAACAAATCAGATTTTTTAGCAGTGCAGCAACAGAAAATTTGGAAAATGCATCACTTTAGATGATGCCAAATGCCACTGAAAACAGTTATGAGCCCACTTTCTGTTATTTCTATTAAGTGCATATTCCTTCTGTAACATAATTACCATCTGGAGAGTTCAGAGACTTATATAATTTTATAGTCTTGCATGGGATCACTTAAAAAAATTACTAGACAAAAATTCAAAGAAAATGTTTCTCCTATTTTCAAACACCCTCCAAAAAATTATCAAATTATGCACAGTCTGGCAGTAAAGAAATTAGAATGAATGCATAATATTAAGTCTCTTCTATAAGTGTGATTCAAGTAAATACAAATACAGGTGAAATACTGTCAATGCTGCATACACTAAGAATTTCTTTCTACACTACAGAAAGACACATAGACTGATAGTTTTTACACAGATGAAAATTGCATTACTACAACAACAGGACAAAAAACAAGCTTTGAAAAAGGAAAACAAAGACAAAACAAACACAGACAAAGAAAGGCATAAGACAAAAAATACCAGGTTAGATCTTGCAGTGTAGTATATGTCTTCTGAATTGTCCAAAAAATCGCTACTGTCAGGCTGTTCATTAGACAGAGATCAAGAAAAGCAAATTATTTATACTGTGACTGAAAACCAGGTACAAATAAAGGTAAATTTTCTTGCTAAAAAACAAAAGAGATACTGTTAGTTGAAACTCAAAACCATGTTAAGACAGTTCGTTTGATGGGGTAAAACACAGCTAAAGGAATGGTCACATTACCAAACAGCAAAATGATGAATTGCTGTTCATCAGCTGAGCTGTGGTAATGTGTGACAAACTGTCCCAGCAAGAGTCCAGCTCAACATCTCAGTGCAGCACTGACAATAACTCCTCATGCTGGAGGGCTCCAGCCCTTTGGGTACTCACACACAAGTGACTGAGCATAAGTTTAAGCACACTTGGTGAGACAGAAGCAAAAACACCAGAACTGCTTTAACAAAACCAGATCCACACTGTTACTGCTGGAGGAACAGACAGGCATCTCTTGCTCCCACTTCCATTCCAAAGATTTTCTCTACCTCAGAGCAGGTAGATGGCTACAAACTTCTCCCACAGACTGGTTTGTGCTGAGGCTCTTTGCTACAGCATCCATTCTTTGAAAAGGTTACTTGTCTGCAATTTGCCATGCCAATTTTAATTGTCCATTGGTTCTAAAGCTGATCTTCAACTATATGCTTTTGACTTATTATTCTTGAAATCATAGATCTTTTTTATCTGTGAAGAACATATCAGGTCTACGTGGTACTTTCTGATATAATGCATGGAGCAGTTAATTTTCCTCTTCAGAAAGATACAAACAAACAGATACAGGCGTTCCCTACAGACAGGAAGAGGAGGCAAGTTCTTTGAACAGGCTTCAAATATGCAACAGACAATACTGAGATACTTTATTATCAGTAGAATTATTCTGGATGGTACAAGTCCCTTCACCAAGCAGCAAGAGCTTCTGAGATTCCAAAGTGCAAAGGTCCTGACTGCTAACACACAGTGTAGGAAAAGGCTCAGATTCCTCCCTTCCAACAACACCTGTCAAAGAAGTGCTCCCAAAAGCTGTGCTTTAAACCCCCTAGAAAATCTCTCTCCAGTTCAGCAACTCAAATTCCTATTCCTGCAATAAAAGCACCACTGTCCCACAGAATGATCCATTATGGTTTGTACAGTCAGTGACTGATAAAAAGAAAGCAATGGGAAAAGTATTTTTAAAATTTCAGCCTCTCCACTATCATATTTTTACAATTATGATTCTGCATGTGTATAAATAAAACCCTTAATGAACAAAACTATGGTAATTTCAACTACACAATGCTTCCAATTGTATTTTCTTTACAATCCAGACCATGAAATAGGGAAGCAAAGACAAAATAACCTGGAATCAGTTCAAAAACAATTTTGAGCTAAATGATGGGTTCATGGTAGAAGCTCTGCCTTCATTATCATATTTAATAAAAACTTGCATAACCAGAGCTCCTAAATGATGCTGTTATGCAGTTATGTCAAGGTCTAAGTAACACATCTGAAATACTTGTATAAATCCCACGTGTGATTTGCTAAGCTGTTCTCCTCTATCTCAAGCGGGCACCAGAAACTGAGGCTCCCTGCCCAGCGAGTTCTGAGGACGAGCAAGATTAAACACAAGCTCATACACAGAGTCTGCTGACCCACTACCAAAGGGCAAAGCACTTGGGAGGATTATTTCAGTACAACTACAGAGCACCACAAGGAAGTCTGTGTCAGAAATCTGACTCACATGTGGTTTGTGGACTACAGGAGTACATTCCTAAGTACACACCCTTCCAAAAATCAACTCAGAGCAAAGCTAGTGTCCCTCCCACCTATTTACTAAGCCAACTCTTTCTCCTTAACACCTGCCTTAGAAAAACAGAGAGAACACACAAGTGTGCAGTGAAGAAGCAAAGGAGTGCCTTCTTATCCATGGAAGTGCCCAAGTGCACAAATGTGGAAAGCAACAGTGTCCATGGAAGAGAGGAAGCTGCTGCAATTGTGAGACAGCACAGACACCTTTTCCTTCACAGCCTGAGTTCTCACACCCCTTGTACTGATGGGTCCATAGAAGAAACCACTGGCAATCCACCTTGACAGAAAATGTCAGCTGCCAGACTCAGCATGGCTCAGCTGTGATGCAGGGCCACAGAAGGATTATTCACAGAGGAAAGTCTTTTAAAATACAATGCACCTCTCCCCCAAGCTCTCAATTGTATTATTTCCTTTGTCAATACAAGAACAACGGGGAGAAACAGTTGAGTTCACACAGAATTCTACAATTTAAAAAAATCTCTGTAAATAAAGGGAATGACATACTGGGCAGTGAGGGATAAAGGGTAAAAGAAACCTGCAACACAAAGGGCTGGTGCTCAGCACATACAGCACACCTGGCAGAAACCACAAATACAGAGGTTTGCTACATATAGTGAATGTAATGGCACAAAAAACCCACTATGTCAAAACTTGTCAGTAAAATCACTAACAAGTTTAGTAGAACCAAGGAAGCATGCTACACATCTTGAATTTCTCCTTCTCCACAAATATTTGTAGGGAATAATGTGTAGTGCATAGCCCATGCTGCTTGTTACTCACAAATTCATGATGTGGCTCTGTCTCTTTCCTCAAGGGTGGATCAAACTTTACTTGGCCAACTAAAGAGGAGAAAAGGAGAACAACAAGTTGGACTGCAGTTAGACAAAGCTCCAAAGGCTAGCAAAAAAGAAAACAATTCTTTTAATGAGTATATCATATCCCCACTGAAAGAAACTTGTGACACATGGACATACCAAACTTGTGCCTGCTAGAAACCAATGGGCACAGGAAGGACTCTTATCACAAAGAGAGCCCAATCACCATTTGCCTCACCTACTCATTAGAAGGAACAGGAAAACCTGTTCCTGAGCGAAGTAAGGCAGTGAAGTGTCCTCTTCAGAGCTGCAATACAGCTATATTTCACAAGAGAAACTATCCATGGTGTGAATTCACTGTGGGATTTGTTGAATTCACTAGCACTAAGGAGTGCTGAATGAAGTTTGGAGTGAATTAACCACATTTTCCAGGACAACTCTTTGGAGGACTTCTTGAACACTCCTACTCTCGATTTTATCTTAAGAAAAGGCAGCTAAATGTCTCAGTATTGCTCTGACTTTATTCAAGCAAATTAATTACTACAACCTGGTGGATGGAGTCTGCTTTTAATGGCCAGTGGTCAACCTCCTCCCTTTCTGACCTCTATGCGATTGTTTCAATTCAAAGCAAATCCAGCATACTAAATTAAGGAAGAAAAAATAATCCTTTGTCATTCTGTTACCCAGCTGAATCTGGCATTGGTCTGAATATGCTTGCTGGAGTAACACACAAAATTATGTCAATCAGCTCACTGAAGAGCTCAGGCTGTCTTGTTTAATTAAGGTGAAGCAATAATGAACTTCACCAAGTGCTGACAAAGAGTGTATCCAAATATTTTACAGAATCTATATCCTTAAGTGAAACAGCCCAAGCTTTTACTTTCCTATGTATCACTAAAAATATTTCTGTGTTTGTCAAATACCCAAAATACCAGCTGAAATAATATCAATTATTACATACATCATATTGTCACATTACACATGCTTACAGTTTATTTCAGAGCGTGTCTTTTCTTCTCTCCCATTTCTACTTGTTGAATGAATTCTGTGAGGCACAACAAGAGGCTAGAAGTGAAAAATAAAATATTTCAATACCAAAATACACTCACTTGAAACCCTGTCTTGTGTAACAGATTTTAGCAGGCTCCTTTAGCATAACATAAAAAAAAAGAAATAAAGTGAGAGCTAAATGTAAAGATTGCATGCATTTTTAATATATTAAAGTCAGAACTATTTGGAGACCTTTTTAACTGTTGAGTGCCTTCAGTAAAGAACACTGCATTTGAGCAAATAAAGATAATGCTGGCCAGCATTTGTCTTTGCTCATATAGCATTACCTTTTTTCACCATTCAGTTTGAGGGTATTGGGAGTTTTTAAAATCAGTAGTAAAACTAAACCTGACTTACTGGCAGATTTCATACCACTAGGTACCAAAATAATTTTTCCAGCTTCAAACCTAAACTAAAATGCCATCAGTTACATTATTTGAGCAGAAGAGAAACCTGCCTAAGGCTTCCAAAGCTGAATAGAATGGATTATTCCTGATGCTCCTGTGCTGTGTGGCAAAAGAGATAACAAAATTTCCACAAATTCACCTTCATATTTATATTCCACTTCTATTTTTTCCCTCAATTTCCATTTATTTCTCTACAGGATGAAGTATTCTGTGCTTTAAGACCTGGCTTTCTTTTTTTTTTGCTTCTGGATTTTTTCATCTTCTTTCTACATTCACCACTGCAAGTTCTCTTAGAAATGTGAGGGCATTGTCCGCCCTCATTCACTGCCTCAGGGTCCATGGTGAGCAGCTTTGCATGTGAATTACCCTTTTGTTACTAATATTATTGGTGCTGTACTTTCACAGAGTCATGAATAGCTCAGAAACTGTTTATTCATCAAATACTCTCTGAAAACATGATTTTCCTTCTCCCCTTTTCTGCACACACTACTTCCTTGATTCCTATTAGGATCCAACACTTGTGTGTGGTGTTTCACCTCCCATTTTTGTTCACACTGCTCTTCTTTGAAACTGGAGAGACTGACAAGACTGTGGATGTGTATTTTCTCCCACACATCTCACCAGCAGTTTTTTTGTTTCTTACAGCTTGTGACAATCTTTCCTTTCCACAGTTCCATATTGTCTATTTTGCTCTCTTTGGGCTTTGAAAATGGTTTGCTACAGCATGTCAGGGTTTGGTCTAAGTGCTGAAAGGTTGCTCATTTATAATCTTTTATTAAGAGGCACTGCCTGGTTGTGTATGATGTGTGTGTATCTGCAATGCCAGCACCAGGAGCCCAGCTGGAGCAGGGGTAGGAGGTATTTTCACCTTTGCAGCAACACTGTGTGAGCATTTGCACCCTGACACAGATATCTGTGTTACACTACAGACAGAGCCTGTCCTCCTATCACCTTCTCCATGACCACAGAATTACATTGAGGATCAAATCTTCATCTCCCAGTCACGAGGACAAAGTCCTCAAGCCACCTTGAAATACCTGCACTGACAACAGGCTAATGCAAACACCTGACACCTGAGCTGTGCAAGAGGACAAAGCCATGCAGGTTAACTTCCTGACACAAATGCCATTTGGGCACAATTTCCATCATGGCACAGATCTCAGAAGTCTTATCCCCAAAACTTGCAGTGTGCTACACATAGAACATGAGCACTTTACTCTTTGCAACCCTTTCAGCTACTATCACATCCATCCTGAAAATCACTGGCACAGAAATGGGGAAAACAGGCAATTGTCAACATCTCCAAAGTCCAGAATCCCAACCAGAGATCCTGTCCATGACTGAATGGGAAATTAAGTGAAGCCCTCCATGAGCTGGGCTAGGGAAAAATACTGGAAATGTCAAGTTTCAGATACTGCTGTCAAACTAATAACAACTGCATGAACCAGAGAACCTTTTTGATTATACCCAAATGATGACATGTTTTGGGGTTTTTTTTTTTTGTTTTCACACATTAAACACTTCATCTCTGAGTTTAGAAGGATTTAAAGATGTAGTATGGTACTCCTCAGAGTGGGGGCAAATTCAGATCTACTCCACAGCTCTTCATACTATCAAGGCAGTAACAGATTGCATTGCATTAAAGGCAGCACAGGCCAAGTAAAGATCTGTCACCACAGTGGGCAGCAGATTTGCCTTCAAAGACCATTGACAGACAGACAAGCTCTCTAGTCCTCAAAAAATAATAAAAAAAACCCACTAAAAAACCTCAAGACATTAACACCACCACCCAAAAAAACCCCACATAACTCTGAACAAACTGGGGAGTAGGTCTGAGGCTCTCAATTCTCAGGTGGTTTTGTAGTCTGTTACACTGTACCATGTTTTGTCATTTCTTTTGATTTTTGATGGATGCATTCAGGCAATTGTGACAAGTGCAGGACTGGCCAATCCCTAAATTAACATCCCCAGCTGCCTCTGTGAGCAGGCAAGCTTTGGAGCAAGTTGAATTGTGCATAAAAGAAGCATATACACTTCTTATTCCACTCATTTTATTATAGGAAAGACCACAATGCCAACAACTGCTCTGCCTGTGGTGAGATTTTTCGTCAGAAATACAAAACTTGCTCAGCTTCTCCCCAGACAAGGCACAGTTTTTGCTCCTGATACCACACTTCATTGAGGGTTAATTGATAAGTCATACAGTAGACAACAGAAGAGCCTTCTTAATACCAAGTCACAAGTGAACACTATTTTGTAAGCTAAGAAGCATCACTTAAAGGGCCTCAGAGCTGTCACTCATTGCTGAGCAGAGACAGAACTAAGGGACACTGAAGAGCTTCTGGTGAGAAGATCCAAGTTACTCAGTACTGACTCCATCAGCAATCAGACATTTTTCTCTTAAGTGACCTGAAAGCCAACCAACATTAAGGGATTTCTTTTGTGTGTGACTTCTTGAAATACTTTTTATCAGAAAAACCTATTAAATGTGCTCCACTGTGTGTATTTGCCTCTAGAAATATTGACCATTGTTCCATCATATGCCTTCATCACCTTCCCTCTCATTTGGAAAATGTGTAAGCACTGCACTCCATAACACAAAAAATGATCTATTTAATTTTGGCTTCTTTCCATGCTTTTTATTTTCGCTTTTAAGATAGACTTGGTGCAAGTCAACTTGTCTGCTGTTCAAGAGGGTAAAACCTCATTAACTTGTAAAATCTGAAAATTAGTCTCCTCAATTAGTGGCCTCTTTTATGCTTCTTTTCCTTTGAAGGCATTTTTAGACTAGTTTACCCATTAAAAAGAACCAAAAATATGCAATTGAAGAATCAATGGCATTTGTGTTAAAAGGTTTTTTTCTTCCAAAAAAAAAAAAAAAAAGGCCATCAGTTAGGGAACTGTAAACATTTGGAAAGTACTCACTAACGTGCAGTAAAGTATGAAGACAGGATGAAGGAACAGAATATCTATCTGTTTTCTCTTATTTATTAAACACTTCAGTCCTGTGCTGTTTATTATCTTACATAAACAGGCTACTTTTTCCAGCTGTTTGAGCAGAAAATAAGAAATTCTCTGACAAAACTGTGAGATCAAGTTTTAGATTATTCTAAGATGGGAAAATACAATCTGCAAATAACACACATCAAACCATTTGACAAAAACAACTACAGGATCAATCTCTCCTACACAGTTATAAAATCATTTTTATGAATGTTTTCTTTGCAGATGGAAACATAACTCCACAATAAATCATAATCATTTCGTTTCACTGGCAAACAAGAACTTAATCTGATTCCATGATTAAAACATATTCCTACCTCAGGATCATCATCATCAAAATCATGGTAAGTGGAATGATCAGGATTATTCATTTTATCCAAAAGTTCAATGGCAAGACTTCGATTTAATGGCTGGGTAACAAAGGGATGCTGTAAGAGAGAGGGAAACAGAGATTAAAATTCCAGCCACTCACATTAAGCATATTTTATTTTTATAACTTAAAAAACCCCTCATACATAAATTTATACCTGTAGCAACTTTTCAGCTGTAGGTCTTTTTTTAGGATTTTTTGTAAGTGCCATTTTCACAAAATGATGGAAACTATTTGACCTGTAAAATGAAGGGCTAAACATTAAAATCAATTTCCCAGTAAAGTACATTCATTATCTACTAAAAGACAGAAGTATTTACCATTTCATTTTGTCCTTTAATTTAGGAGGCTGAAAGTTGCTTTTTGTCATTAGAAAAAGTGCTCTGAAAAAAAAAAAAAAAAAGAACAACAGCATTTCTGTGGTTACGCTGCAATACACGTGAAATAAATTATTAAACTCTTAATTTAATAGGCAGGAAGAAGCCCCATCAGTTTAAGAGACTCAACAAGGACATTGTACACTTATGCACCAGAAAGAGTTGTTACAATTTCTATCCTGTTCACTCAGAACACTCACAGCCCAGAGCCCTTGCAGGAAACCCAAAACCCACAAGCACACACAGCCATCTCTTCAAATGGATTATTTAATTAGCTGCATTTACCCCACCAAGCTCTAACCCCTTCCTAACCTCATTGGATGTAGGTCAAACATTGGAGGCTGAAGTTCAGCAAGCTCTATTGCAGTTATCCCAACTGCCCACAGATCACAGAGCTGGTTATAGCCACCTTTCCTTTCTACTGCAGCAACTTCTGGTGCCATCCTAAACAATAAAAAACATTTTTAGATAAACTTCTCACCACAAATTAAACATTCCTCTGTTAAACATTCCTCTGTACACAGCAGTTTTTCACACACGTAAGTATGTGTGTAAAAAATTATGCAATGAACACCTGAAGTTTCCCTCAGTCATCTTCTAGTAACTAACAGGCAATTTCTAAAATGGTCATTTAGGAGTAAGTGGATGAATTCAATCTGTCTCAGACTAAATACTACTCAATAACCAAAGAGCCCAAAGTGTAATTATTCAACTACAATAAAATCCAGATAACATCCAAATTTACATATTGCCCAGAAAGTGATCCACTGACTCTGAAGCAAAGAATTCTAACAAGAGAAAAAGCAATAAAATGTCAGCTTTCTTGTATCCTAAAAGCATGAGACTCATTGTCACTTCTGTATAGAGCACTCCTTGTTTGTAAAGTCTGTCTCACTTATGTCAGGTGACCTCTTTTAAGTCAACAAAGTGGTTTCACATTCTCAGATGGCAAAAATGAACAAACATAACTGGCACACAAACAGGAATACCTAAAGGAAATGATTCACTTGGAATTGTCACGTGTTTTGAACGGCCAAAGTGAATTATGAATTTTATTGTCCTACCTAAGAGGTGGCCAACATGTTAGTATTTCTTAGCTTTGAGTTTATCAGTTGAGATCACCTGAAAAGCAGCACTGAATAACTCAATAAATATAAAACTTTATGCTCCAGTAAACAGCAAGCAGCACCACAACGGATGGATTATTCAAATACAGGTATCCTTGGTCACAGCACAGAGCCTGCCAGAGCTCAGAAAGAGTTTGGACAATGCTCTCAGGCACATGGGGTGACTCTTGGGGATGTCCTGTGCAGGGCTAAGAGTTGGACTCCATGATGCCTGTGAGTCCTTTCCAATCCTTATCTGTAGATGTGAAAACATCAGCAGGTTCAGTGGTAGAACTTACTTCAATTTTGCATAACTAAACTATATTTAGATCCATTTCTTCCAGAGTTCATTAAAAATCCCAATCATTCCAAATAAAAAGGAGGGAGTTACCACAGCAGAGTGGGAGCGTGGGTTAAACATTTAAATAGAAGGGTTACTAGCACTGCAGTTCACCTGCCCTAATGACCACTAAAACCTTCACATGGCCTGTTTCAACTAAACTTTCTCTGCAATCTCACAAATTTTGCTTCCTTATTTCTGCTTTCAAATCTCTCAAAAGCTTTGCAAAGAACAACCGATGCTTTTCATCAGCATTTCACCTATGTAACACTTTCAAAGTTATTAGTTAAGGTTATTTGAGAAGCCTGGCACAATTTGAAAGGTACAGGCAAGGACTGAGGTCATCCAGACATCTTGGGAAAGAGACACAAACCAACCACACAATCATGACTGATGGGTGTTTGTGTTATTCTAAATGGGAAGTGAAGCCTTGGTGTGACTTACATGGCAGAAGAATGCTAAAAATACTGTGCTTGGCTATTTCAAGTCAATATGTGAACATAGGGGTTTTTATATATTTTTATCTTGCACCTACTATGCTGTCAGACTACAGAATTTCAGTATCTGTCTGTGAAGCATATGACAAAAATGCTGTCTTACAGTGGAGAATGTGTCTCATTTACTTCCAGGTGAAAGGGAACAACCACTTGCAGTAGGAAAAGGATAAAATGAAATGCAGAACTTCAGATAAGAAAAAATATACACACTAGCTTAATGAGGAAGAATAGAGATGCAGTACAGATAGAACTATATCACAGAATTCAATCAGTTTAAGTAAATAAGGGGGAAAATGGCTTAGAGAAACAGTTCACAAGTGGAAAAGTCTGTGGATCTGTAAACACAAACGAAATTCATCAGCTGAAAAGTTGTAGAAAAGCTGTATCTAGATTGGAGGGCAAATAACATAAAACACCAAAATGGAAAATCAGGGAATAAAAAAAAAAATTAAGATCAAAGCTAAAACCAAGCAAATTTGCTGCTAATTTTTAAGTTTTACTAAATTAAGATAAATTAATCAACGGTGATGGCACTACACAGCCTTTCAAGTTTTCAGAGAATTAAACCCTTTTCTCTGACACTTAGCTAATTCAGGATTTGGAATAAGTAACACAGATATGATCACCAGAAAGTCCGACACAGCCTTTAATGGTTAGTCTACCCAGGAAGTGACAGAGCATGCTTTTATCACAATTTTTCAACAGTATTATGTGTTACCCTTATATTCATGGTCAAGTAAAACATAGTTACCAATATGGGGTGCCAATGAATGACTTCCTTTTGGCAATTGTAGCTGTTATCTGTGCAGATACTCCAAAATCAGCTATTAAAAAAAGGCAAAAACAAAATGACAGTTAACAAGTGATTTGATGTAATTAATTGTTAATGAACACAAGTTTGGTTTCCCCACTGTTAAGACGTTCTTAAATATACCAGAAATATTTAACAAAAAATAAATAACAAAAGCAAATAATAGAAACTTGGTGTGTCTCAGACACCACTGGTCAGCTACCCACTTGCCAAACATGCACACAAATGTCCCTCATCCACACAAGGAAGAGCAGGCTGGCACAGAAGACCTAACAGATACATGAAGTGTTTTAATATGATAAAACACCTCATTTTATGTTACCAAAGAGATTCTTTCAGATAATCTTTCAAGGCAGATTTCACATTTAAGGATTCTGGATGGTAGATTTTATTAAAAACTTACAAAACCCTGTGATTAGACTTTTACTTTTCCCTTACAATATCAGGTCTTTTACCTCACTGTTCCAAAATTACTCCAACTAATCCCTCAGATACTAATTAGATGGTTTAGTCAGATACTACCAGCAAGATTAAAAAGAATTCTGATATTCACTAATTCTTACATGAACCATCACTTCATTAATCAAAACAGAGCATGCTGCTTCTTAGAGCACATAAAAACATTAATTTTTAAGCACTAAGATGTATTAACTCACCTAATTTTACATGTCCATTATCCGTTAAAAGAATGTTTGCTCCCTTTAAAAAAGAAAAGTTTACTTGAATTAAAACATGCTGACTCCTCCAATACCACATTAAAAAAAGAAATATGTGAGATCTTTCAGCAAATTAGGGGCCAAAGACAAAGCAAGGATTGTGTTCAATAAATCTGCAGCCTTACCAAGGAAACGTTTGTGAAATTAGCAATCTGCCATTCTGTTATTAAAAAAACTCCCTGGATATACAGTGTTTTTCATTAATTTTTAGTTTAGCCTATGGTACTACAGAGTTTGCATTGCACGCAAAACCTCTCAATAAACAGTATTTGCCTGTGCTGATTAATTCTTGCTTTTTTCTATTTACAGTGACTCAAAGGAAACAGGAACTCAAAAGGTCAAAGTGGAAACAATTTCATTTTCTTTTCATAAGTAGGAGCTCATTTTGTCTTGTTTGAGAGCCATGCTTATAATTATAGCCTTAAGGACCTGCCTCAATAATCAAGCATTTAGCAAAGCTACTTCCGTCCTTATGCAACAGAGATTCTGTTCGTGCTGGATTTGGAGAGGTCATTTTTGTGTGACTGTGCTCCTCTCACTTCAGCTCAATAATCAAAATTAGCCCAAAGCAGAGGTTTGTATAACAAAATTACAAGATAAAAGGAGCGAGAAGAAACCTGATTTGAAGACTGAAACCAGGTACAGGTTGAACTGAGTGAAGGTTAGAGCTGGCTAAACACAGCTCCAAATGTCAGCACTGCACTGCCCATCAGGTAGGTGGCAAGGCAGCAGAGATGAACTTCCAAAAACGTGTGTTTTCACAGATTACGGCTTTTCCAAGAGCAGGAAAAATCAGGCCTGCAATAAAAGGCAGCAAACTTGGCCCATGCTGCACAAGCACAGTTAATGAGCTTGGCAAACAGTGTAACAGCCCCGCCGACTGCTCTTGACCTTGCTCACCTTTCAAGCTAACAGGACAGGTACTCTAAACATGTAACTTAGCTACTGAGGGAAGCAAACACAATTCAGCCATCAGGCAATCTGCAGATGAGACAGTACTTTTCCATGCTCGTGAGAACAGCTTTATTAAAAAAATCCTCCCGATATAAGCAGCACAAGCATTTGTTATCAGCACAGTTTTCCTTAGAAAAAGTGTCTGTGCACTGTATCCTTACAAGCATGCTATGAAGCATAATGGAAAACATTACATTTTGGTGCCTAAAGTAATCTTTCATTCAGAAATTACTTTTGTGATTGCTCAAAACCCAAATATTCTTCTGCAGCCATTGAGAACAACTTGGAATCAGGCTGCATGAAGGCAACTACAATTGAAGCTGCTAGGGAAAAAAGAAACCAAAACCAGCCAAACCAAGAACACAAAAGAAGATGCTGATTTACTGTGAGATTTCCAGGACGAAGCTTGCCAGGTTTGGAAGGGCTTTGGAAAGACTGGTTAGCAAAACTTCAGGAACAAAAAGTTAACAGGAACACCAGAAGGAAAACTATAACAGTGTAAGAGTCTGAACAAGCCACTTTTGATACAGCTCTGCGGAGATGAAGATTTAAGTAAGTCAGCACTAATAGCCTGATTTGCAGCACCCTCTCTATTTTTAGCATGCGAGGGAGGGGACAGAAGCAGTCTCCAAAAACCGCATGGAACGGCAGCCTCTGCCCTGCAATCTGCTCACCAAGATGCAAGAAGCCAAAGGAAGAGCTCTGCTCACAGGCTGGTTCAAAAAGAAGGGTATATTGAGTAGCCTGGAAAAGCTGTGGGAAGAGCAAACCCTTCTTTTGCACAGAGCACACGCCCTGACAGCCATTTGAACACACGCTGCTCTGGACAGCAGCTGATGGCTAAATTTCACAGCACTGGTCCACATAAACACTATGTGTGGCTCCAGGAAAAGAACAAATTATTTCCTTGCATGTATTTTAAAGGAAGATTTTTTTTTTCCCCTTGGGCAGAAACTTTTTTTTCGTTCTAATAGATTTAAAGCCCCTACATATGCAGAAATGTGCTGAAAATTGATACATAACACAGAAAAACCACAGGAGGTGATGTAACCCATCTTAAATGCACCAAAAACCCCTTCAGTTTTTACTTACCTTTATATCTCTGTGCATTTTTCCTTTACTGTGAAGATAATATAGTCCCTGCATAAAATATTTAAACAGTAATTTAGTCCAACATTTTTCATTTGACATACATTTCTTATTTAATTACCACATATATTTAGGACTCAATTCAATCATCTAAATGACTAATGACTGAGAACATTCTTATATTTCAGTCTAATTTGCTGCAGATTTCCAGATTGAATGGATGTAGCAGCATATCTAATATCTTCATAAAGTAGCACGCCTAAGTATCTTTTTACAGATATCTAGATATTTATCTAATATCTAAAACATAGGTAGATGGAAGTAATACCAGTCACCACACCTATTGGAAGCTTTCCCAAGCAAGCTTTCCTCTGGACATGGCAACTGTCACCTTTTTAGACCAAGCTAATTACTATTAAATTGCCTAGGAGTCTTCTATTCAGCAGTCAGATCACTAGATCCCTGGTAAAGTTATCTCCTGTATCATTACATATTTCAATCAAGCCTAGAAATATGCAGTGATTTGGGTCTAACACCAGAGTTCAATTCTATTTCGTGGATTTCTGCAAAAGAATTCAGCCTTCTGGATCTCAATGACAGATCCAAAACATTTTAAGATTCAACACAAGTTAGAAATTAAGTTTAAATTCTGGAAGAATTCTATAGCATCAAATCCCTGCAGGACAAATCAGAGACCATGTCACTTTGGACACTCTTGGCTTATCTCTAAAATTCTCTTCCAGGGGCAAAATGACAAACAAACATCTTCCTTGCTCTGTGACCATGAACCTCCATGGAAAATATCCATGCCAAAATGGGTATTTTTTTGTCGGTTCATGCAAGACATCATGGAGTTGATTGCAAAATTTAAAGTGTAATTAATCAAAGCATGTACACATGTCCCATGTACACTTCTTCAATCCCTGGATGCTACTGGCACACAAAGACCATTAATTCACACACTTTTACCACTGCCCTGGAAGAATCTGAAATCACCATTTTCAAAACTGAATGCCTGGAGATAGGTACTTTAAAGGTCATATTTAAAGGACTCATTTTCAGAATCAAATCTCACTGATTCCAGCAAGTTGGTTTTTTTTAAGTGGAGGACTCAACAGGCTTCTGAATATGGAGACTGAATGTTAACTTCAGCATCCAAGAGAGACTCTGGATTCGTGGACACGGATGGCAAAATTAATATTGGACCAATTACTTCTATGGATGGACAACAGCCTATATTCTCAGGCTTTAGTTGGGAAAATGGTGTTGCATTATAAGCTGCAATAAGATATCTGAAACTACATGCATTGTATTTGGTCACAGTATTATAAACATGTATTTACAGACAATTTAAAATATAGAAAAATAGGTCCATGAATAACATTTATAAAATACACACAAAATAGCAAGGGTTTTTTCCTCACACACAATTTATACATATTCACTAAGGTTTCTTCCCACACAAATAAATGGTTTCATAAATTCAGTTCTACTCACTCTCGCATATCTGAGATTATGGATTTGATTGATGAATTATCTGGTGGGTAAGCAATTGCCTAAATGACTGTATCCAGAGCTCAATGGCCATAATGACAAGTGTCCCTCAGGGTTCTACACTAGACTGTTTAATGTTTTCATCAATGCTATAGACCAAGCGAGGGCATCAACAGCAAATGTGCAGAAGTCTCATAAGAAAGATGGGGACAAACTTTTTAGCAGGGCCTGTTGTGACAGGACAAGGTGTAATTGTTTTCAAGTAAAGCAGGGTAGATTCAGATCAGATATAAGGAAGAATTTCTTTATAATGAGGATACTATAATGAATTACTGGAAGAGGTTGCAGAGAGGCAGTAGGTGTCCCATCCCTGGAAACATTCAAGGTCAGGTTAGACAGGGCTCTGAGCAACCTCATCTAGAGGAAGATGTCCCTGCTCATTGCAGGAGGGTCTTTAAAGGCCTCTTCTAACACAAACCATTCTACAACTCTCTAAGAACAAAAGGGTTTAAAGACTCAAAACCCTTAACGTTCCCAGATATTACATAAGCCCAATCTGCAAGTAAAAAAAAAGCCACGTCCTGTAAGTCAGAAATCAGCAGTCTCTGGCATAGCATATGGAGATGGTAAGTGACAATCAAAGGAGATGGCTTGGAACAGAGCTATTCTGAAAGAGTGTTTGAGGGAGGACAGGTCTCAACAGACAACGTTCAACAGGCTTATGTTCACTACAAGTCAAGAACTGCTCTCTCACAAGGAAGCAAATCAAATCCATCAAAAAAGCAGTTTCTGATTAGGTTTTACTGGTGTACTGATCCTGTAATTTAGGAAGGAAAAATGAAAGCCCGCATGCCCACAAGGACAGGCTAATGACCTTACCTTCAACATCTCAAGCACATAGGCAATTTTTTTTTATTGGCACAGATCAATTATGAGATATGCAAAACTGAGTGTTTGCACTTTCCTTCAAATATGCAGTAACTAATTTATACCATAAATATGGACTAAGAAAACATGCTGCTTCCCTCCTTTTAAAAACAAATATAAAATTATCAGCAGAAAGATAACAAGAGCTTTCTTCAAATGATCCAGGGTAATTTGGGTTATGCAATTATTCAAATTTCTAGGCTGCAATATGGGACTCCCTCAAAAGTCTGAGAAAAATGCCGTCATCCAATTACCACACTTCCATGGCATCACATGTTATTTGTAGCTTTTATTTTTATCTTTTAATGCTTTTACATTAAAAGACAACCACAAGACCCTGAGGACACACTACCTGTAGTGTTTCTCTGCTAACATAGGCAATCTGCTGCTCTGAGAGTGGTCCAGTCACTGAAACGAAAAGGAAGAAGAAAAAAAAAAAATCTCAAAATCAGGTAAGATACTGCCCATTCCAAATTCACACCTCAATTACTTCCACTCACACTGATAGGACCTTACACTATGAGTCTCTAAGTAAATGTGCTTAATCTTTACTCCAGACTGAATATCCCAAAGTCCATCAAACATTTTTTTCAAGTCCAGTCCCACTGGAATGGAAACTACTAATTCTTCTACATTTAAATCTCACAGTAATTAAGAGGAAAAAGAAGCACAAGTAATGATTGAAGCCTAACTCTTTCCCCTGAACAAATCCATTGTGTTCTTCTACAGAAGGCTGGACTTTCAACTCAGTGACTCAGAGCTGCAGCCAACTCTGTTCAGTCCCCTTTGAGCCCTGGGCAGTTCTTTGTACCATTTGTGACCTGCTCTCTCCTTCTGTCCTTCCCACTGTCACGGAAGCTGCTCCCTGCAGCTTCTCAGCCTTTCTCTGAAATCAGCTGTCAGCTCTGCTGCTCCTGCCACACCAAGCACCTTCTCAAACTCCCCCTGTAAGCAGGTTCAGCAGTTTCCCAAGGGAAGGAGTCTCTCTCCCTCAAGGGTCCAGCTTCACTCAAGTCTTAGAGGAAAACAAATTCTGAACAAACACAAAAACCACACAGTGAGCGGCAAGCAAGGAATGGTCTGTGACTCGTCCCAGTCACTGGACTTTGATCCTGAAATTAAAGGGGTTTAAAACCAGGAAATGCAGTCCTGACTGTAAGCTTTTCAGGTTTTGAACAGAAAACAAAGACAAATTGGATGGAGTTTCTCAAAGGACACTGAAGGAGTAGGGAGTTAAGAATTAATCTAGATTAAGGAATATAACTGCTTAGCTTCTACAATAGTAGTATCATGCAACATACCTTCAAAGTAAATCTACATTCAACTTTTCTTTTCTGAAAGAAAAGTTCCAAACCCACATAAAACTACACATAAAACACCCACAGTTGGTTTTTGTTTTGAGAAATTTAATTCTGATTAACTTAAATGACTCGAGACTACAGAAGCCTACAGTTCAATTGGAATAGGACTCTTTAGAAAATAATAAAGACCAGAAAAGAACCTTCCATTCTAACTACCAGCAGAGAAGCCAAAAATCAGCTGCACGGGAAACCACTCCTGCAGACATCTGCACAGGCATTTATGTGGTATTAGCTCATTTCCTACTCTACAGGTGTTCCACAAAACAAAGTGTATTAAATACGATGCTTTTCTCAAAATTAGCAAAGAGGTAAAGGATCATCAAGGCCACACTCAAATGACTATGCCAGGAACATGGTGTGAACTTGTGAATTGCTGCTTCTTTTAACTGCATCCAAGGCAAATGTAAAAAGCTGCTTACGCACAAGAGACCCTCACGCGTAATATCTTCACAATTCAGAATATAGATGGATTTCCTCAATGAAAAACATCATCTGAGAACCACAGAAGCATTACTCCCTTAGAGCACACTCCTTTCCTAAACAAATCTTAATTCCAAGGCAATAAAGTCCTTCAAAACTGATTTTGTCTCTTGAGAATTAGTAAGCAGTTGACTGATCCTGTCTTTATCCAACAGATTCATAGATGGCCCTTGTTTCTTTGACTGCCAAGCCTAAAGCAAATATAAAGACCCCCTTTGCTTCTCACTTGTCACACATCCAGCTTAAAAAAAGACCTAAAAAAATTTTACAGGACCCTCATGGAACTACTGGTATTCAAACAGTTTAAAATGGACAAGAGCATCCATGCTTATCAATCCACATTCCTAGGTTTCTGTAGGAAGTGGTATAGATTATACTACAACAAAGTTCAAAAGCTCAGAAACAAAATGGCTATGAAGTAAGACAACACATCAACACATCAATTTTTTATTTTTACAATGTAATAATGTCTAATTTTACAGCCTCTGAAAAGCAGTGATGGGCGTATGAGCCTCTGAAGGATGGAAATAATTTCTATTATTAAAAAATTCCCCGCTCTGTTTACAAAACTCAAACCAATTAAGTAAAAACATAAGCTAAAATTGACCTTCAATTAATTATTATGGATACTAAATTTAGGATTCCTCCTCTCTAATTCCAAAACACAGCAAACACTTCAATTTTTGAAAATACACTGTTCTTAGATTTTAAAGAAAAAAGTCTTGACGTACCATGATAAATATCCTGTAGAGAGCCACCTCCACAGAACTCCATGCAAATCCATAGTTTGTCTCGTCTAAAAGGGTGAACAAAAACATTCATTAGCTGTCAGATTTGCAGAGGACTTGTAGGAGATAAGTCAGAGGACTCAAATACTACAAAGCACAACACAACATGCTCTGTAATATAAAAAGTACAAGTCAAATAGTAAGTATAATTTAATGTTTATGTGACACTTCTCTGTCTAAACAGTAAGCAATAAAATAGTAAAAAATATTCTATTTTAATAAAGCAATAAAAACAGTATTAGTGAAACACAATTATTTTTATTGAAATACATTTTTTTCTGAGAGTAGAGACAAAACAGATGAGGGTGCTTACTTCTTCCTCATTTTCACTTCTCCACTTTTTTTCAGAACAGAGGAGTTAACACAAAAAAGAAACAAACACAAAACAAAATGTCCCAGGGGTCTCTCAACCAAATTTCTTTCACAGCAAATTAAGTGAAACTGCAGTGCTTTAGTCAAAGCTAGGCAGAGCAGAGCTCATGCTGTGGGTAAGTGTCTGCTGGATGAAGTCTTTTCCTTCAAAAATACCTATGGATATTTTTGGTGGCAGAGTCAGAAGGGAAGCTTTTTAGCTCTTCTTCCCTTACTAAAGGAATCAATTCAGTTTGAGTCACTGTACCTCAACAAAAGGTGTGTTCCAAGAATAGACAATGGGCTGAAGAATTCAAAGATATCTTCTACTATGGCCATTAATTCTATTTTCACTCAGTAATTTTCACTGGTAAGACATGTGGCCACAAAAAGGCACTGTGGAGAGCAAAAAATCTGGGATTTGCCTAGTCATTCCTGGCCCTCAAAACACTCAGGGGAAAAAAATTCCCATACAACCACCTTAGAGGAGACAGTAACTCAGGAAAACCAAAGAAGCCAAGGATGGCTGTTCTGCAGCTCCCTGATGACCTGGTCTTGCTCTGTTAGAACAGCTGAGACATTTGTGGCAGGGTTTTTGCAAGGCAATGGTGGAAGTGCTGAGCTTGCCTCCTGAGCTGCAAATTGCAAGTGTTCTCACCAGCAAGTGACAGCCAGAATAGCTGCTGTTCCAAGGAAGAATGGTCTTTCTTGGATGTCCTCCCCTTGTATGTCCAGAGTCCACATGGCCCTCAAAGATATGTCCCAGCTGCTTCCTCTAAGGGTAGGGAAGGCATTGTCCAAACATTACAGGAGTTTTCAGCAGCAGAATTCCCTGCCTGTTAACTCCATACATTTCAAGGGGTTGATGAAAGCCTTGCTTGAAATAGTACTAAAGCTTCCCACTGAAATAGCTGACCAAAGCCAGACACAGAA
Source organism: Petroica traversi (assembly GCA_025920805.1). Lineage (NCBI taxonomy): Eukaryota > Metazoa > Chordata > Aves > Passeriformes > Petroicidae > Petroica > Petroica traversi. The sequence continues at coordinate 13,616,534 of JAHLSL010000044.1, read as the reverse complement.
GCAGAGTGACAACCTACGCAAGAAAATCATATAAGAGGCACAGAAGAGACATCTTCAAGTCCCTTCTTTTTTTCCCCACAATGACACAGGACTCAGTCAGGGACACTTTTGGGGGCATTGGGCTCATGGGCCCAAGTGCCTGCATCCTATTTGATGGCAAAAGTAGCAGCAGTGCTGAAGTGGAAAGAAGCCAGAGCCATCCCAGCAGCCTTAGGAAAGCAGCAGAGCACCCACAAAAAAAGAGACATGAAGCACTTAAGTGTTGTAAATTCTCACTTTTGCTTACTGGGCATTCACTTCCCAGTGTGCAAAAGCCCTACAGAAAACAAAAAAAACAGAACAGAGGTTCAGAAGAGGTGGCTGCATTTCTTATTTTCTATCTAGCCTTTTATCACTGTGCCTAAGCACTTTGAGACAGGTGAAGATCCAGGTAACATCCAACAGCAGCAGTGTACACAGACAAGTCTTTCTGCAGAGCATATGGCCAGAGCAGCAAGCAAAACAGACAGGATCAACATTGATTGTCTTGCAACTTAACACCCAGGCTAACAAGAAGGCAGAAATGTCACTGTCTGAAAAATCCCAACACAAACAGAAGAAATCCTTGGGGAACAATATACTGGTTAGTAGCAAGTATAGGACAACGGTATTTTTCTTATTGTTCTTGGAATTGAAATATGCTTGGAAAACAAAAGGTCAGACAACAAAAGGTCTCAAAGACAGTGACTTGACTGTCCTGACAAAAAAGAAGCACTCTGCCAAAGAAAGAGAGGAAAGCAAATAAGAGTGTGAGAGAGTGACAAAATATATAGCATATTTGACAAAATTTAATTCTGGGTCTCCAAAGGTATCTTTTGATATTCTGAGACAAGAGAGAAACTTTTGTTTTAAAGAAAAAGCACCTCCAGCCTGAATACAGGAAAAGAGGAAGTGTTTCAATACAAAAATGTAAAAGAAAGTTGAGTGCAACTGCAGTAGTTGTGCATTGTTTTCACACGAAAATTTTAAAAATCATCAGAAGCAGCTTTTTATTAGTTATACTCAGCAATCTGTTCCCACTGTGACTGGTTAAAAGAAGTAGCTGGTAAGACAACTGAATGCATTTGTCAATCTTTTTACAGTGCAAATAACCTCACCTCCAGAAAGAAACACAAAACCTTCACATTCTGGTCAGAAGTTCACATGTTGGAAAAACAGACATTCTACTGACACAGTTTTAAAAGATACTATATACACAGACTCTTCATTTTTTCATTATTTTTCCTAATTTTCTTCTTATATATAAATTTAAAGCTTTTAAGCATCAACACATTTGCCAGGAAACATGACTACGCTGTCACTGAACAATTTTGCTGGAAGAAAGATTATTTAGAGACACTGTAGTAAATAGAATAGATTTGAAGGTGAATGAAAAAAATACACAAATGGATAATACTTGGTAAACTATATTTTGCCTATGTCACTTTATAGATTTGTCCTTTACAACGGGACAGCGACACATTTTTAAGTGAACAAAAGAAACAAACTGTACCTGAGATAGCTGCCAAAATAAGCAACAATGTTCGGATGTTTACAGTCTTTCATCATAATGATTTCCTGCTGCACAACAGCAAAATCTTCCCCTGAAATGCAGCAGAACGAGTATTTTCATTGGCCTGGGTTACACTCACATCTTAACTTTCAGCACATGTTTATAAATAAACATTCTTAGTAATTAAGACTAATCATCTGCAAGTTTCACAGATATAAATCAGCTGTAAATCAGAATTTATTCACAAGGGCTCAGCAATAACTAACTATATTCTTAGGTTTTGTTCTGGGACAGATGGACCTCACATCTGCTGACAGCTCTTACAATACTGGCCATAGCTCTTTCTCAAGTCCTTATTTTCCCCGAGACCCCACTGTGCCCATCTGCATAAGCCCTGCCAATAGCCTGGGTTCCTAAAAACACAATAAAACTTCGCTATTTTTGGCCACATGTCCATACTTGTTAGCTCATCTTCCTAAGCTAAAAACACCCCCAAACCAGTCGCTAGTAGGCTGCCACTGCAACATTTCAGCAGACTCCACAAGAATGTAAATTTATGGACTGTGAGTAACTCACATCCAGAAAACACTGACACGGGTGAGGCATTTACCTGAATCTCACCACTTGGTACCACAGTTGTCCCAATCTTTCTATTAAAGGTTCTTACCAGATGTGCACACTGAGAAAATCATGTGTGAAACTGAAAACACAGCTGAGATGTTTTTCTTATGGGAATGTTTTAAGTTTTTCCCAGTACATTAATATACTATGACCTATCCATTCAGTTATTTATAACCAGAAATATTATATTCCCATGCATTTTATTTAACTGACAGCAAATTTCAAATCATAAGCTGCATGTTAACATCTATCTCTAGTCTGCTGCTGATGGCTTCCTGTCTCCTGGCTAGACTTTTAAACACACAGACACTAAAGAACAAAGAAATTATTTTCACATATGGACCTCCATGAAACAACACAATTCCTCCAGTGTGTGACCAGCACTTTCACCGCATTCAGAATAAAAGTAGCATAAAGCCTTAAAGCAAGTCCCTAAATTATTATTATTATTAACCCTGCGTCTGCACGTTCTTCCCCAGTCTGCAAAACTTTCAAAACAGGGCAGCTGAAGCCTATTCTCTGAGCACTCAGGTGTTCAAAGGCTGCCTAAAATATTTAAGTGCAAGATGTCAATCGTTCACCCACCACCAGAGCATGGGGGGAAGTTCCCCCAGCTGCAGAGCATCCCCAGCTCTGCCCACAGCACAGTTCTCATGCTCAGCTCAGCTGGACTGATAAGCCAGTCATGCACAGGCAAGGACTCCAGCAATGGGAACTGACATAAAAAAACAAAGAAGCAGATCCAGACAGATGCATCTGAGATCACACTTACAGTGTGAGGAAAAGAAATGAACACACACTTTTTTTGAACTACCTAGTAACATACTGTCCTGTCTTGAACGTTTAAATGTGTGTGTGCTGTGAAAACTCAACCTTTCTAACCAACTCCAGAGTTGCAAGGGAAAAAAAATGGAAAAAACTAATACCTTCTTTCCCTTCTTGCCAACATAGACCTTAAAGGATCAAACCAGGTAGTTAAAATATTACACCCCCCCCCCCAACATTAAATCTGGAAATGGAATACCAAAGTTAGAAGTTAAACAACAAGTCTGGATGTTTTATTTCCCAGAGCAGTCCTATTCAACAGGCCTACTCTTATCAACAGAACAGGCTTTGCAGGCTGAGAATTGATCTGTAGGGCACATGTGCTTTGTGAAATCACCACAGAAGCACAGTTCAAGCATAAATCTAGTAGACAGTGAAGTCCTAATCAATGCCTCCAAAAGATTTTCAGAAAATGTACTCAACTCCAAGATACTAATGTTCAGCTATTATTTCACCCTTCTTTTTATTCCTTCCTCTACACTCTTTTACCAGATGATTTCTTTGCCTTGCTGTCTTCTTTTCGTTTTAGCGATTTTTATATCACGGGGGTAGAACACAGTACTTAGGACAAAAAAAACCCCACAACTCTCAGTGAAATTTTAATCAGCTTTCACTTAACTGCTCTCCAATTGCATTTTTCCTCTTACATCTTGCTTGTCATGTTTTTTTAGAACAGTGTATTTTTCCCTGCACTAGAAGTCAACAATTATCCCTTCCTCCAAAAAGTCGGCTTGATTGGTTTTGTACAACTTTTATCTTAAGCACAAAAATATTTAGTTTATGTGGTCTACTTAAGTTAAGAAACCGCTTACCTGGTTCTAGTTTTATTACTTTAATTGCTGCAAGTTCACCCGTGTTGACATTTCGAGCCTGTAAAAAAAAGGAGTATTTAGAGAGCAGAACGCAGCACCCACCTCGGCATTCTTGACTTGATGTTCTCTGACAGCACACAGTCAAAGAGCAGCTGAGGTACAGAAGGGTTTAATACAGTGGAACCACTTGTTGGGGAACACTGAACAGCTGATTTGTACTGAGAGCTGAAGCTTTAAGTCTGCTCAGGAAACTACAGTTGCCACACAGCACTTTAATTATGCAAGTCCTCAACCACGCTGGGCTTCTGTATTAAAACAGAAGTGGTTGGTAAACAAACCATCCACTGAGGGGCTGAAAAGCACATGTAACACACAGGGGTCTCTCAGCAGACAAGGGACCCAGGGGGCACCAGGGCTGTGCCCTGCAGTGTGTGGGACCACTTGCAAGACTCCCACAAGAGCAATGCAACCCTTCTTCCCCATTTCACTAAGTGCCAGGTCCCTTGAACCTTATTCTCCAACAACAGCCTCCCCTTGCTGCAAAGGGTTCAAAAAAGCAAGGCAGCAACAAAGGAGTTTGGGAGCATTCCCCTCAAAACATTCCCTTCAGACACTCAGCAGCCAACTGCAGCAGCAATGACTCAGGAACTTCACTGCATTTTCACACATGGAATATTCTGAGTTGCTAGGGATCCTCATGGATCATCAAGTCCAACTCCTAAGGGAATGGCCCACACTGGGATCAAACCCACAACCCTGATGCCATTAGCACCATGCTCTGAGCAACGAGGCTCTGTCCTCCTAAGGCCTCAGTTCTACTGAGCAACCAAGAAAGCTACATTTTCTAAAAGCCATTAAGAAACAACATAAATCACTATAAAAATGATTTCTCTTCTGCAACTGTACAATTTGGCTTCTAACTGAAAACCAAGAAGCCATCTGCCCAGGGCTTTCAGAGCATTTCTGTGCCCATGTACCCAGCCACGAGGAGAAGGCAGCAAAGCTGCTTCCCAGCACTCAAGCAGTAGCAGCTCCTGAAGGATGCCCAGCCACAGCCCCTCCTCCCTCCAAGGGAGCCTTGGCACCTGTAGGAGCACAGAACACAGTGCCCATGCTACCCCCTAGACAGGTCTCAGAGCTTGCTTTTGCAAAGGCCACAATTACAGAACTTACAGATGTAGCCAGGGATCCACCTTGTAAGCTGCTAATAGTCTCATTTAAGTCGCTTCACAAAGTCAGGAACTCACACCTTCTATGGACTCACCAAGTGTGTGTAAGGTTTGTTACATGGCAGCTTGAGACCTTGTGGAACTAAAAGGGGAGGGGAAAATACCCCTAAGACTATAAAAACTAACGAGGAATAAAGTCTGGAAGTAAATGCAGAGGGTATTTGTGTGTTTAGGGAGCTACCCAGCTCACTCCTTGTACAGCTGATCTCAAACCTCTCACTATTCTCTGGTGTGGCAACACTGCTGCAGTGCTGGGAGTACTGGCATTTGAAAATAATTTGCAGGCAGAGAGATTCCAAGACCAGTGGGACTCCTATAAAAGTCAAGGAGGAGTCCAAACCTGACTGACTGCGGAAAAAACAGTTTACAAATAATTTTTTTCTGGCAGCCCTCCCTGTAAGTCAGTACTTAACCACCCCAGCAATGGCAGCAATGCCTCCATCCATCACAGGTGGAAGAAAGATGCACAGACATTAAAGAACAAAAATATGTCTTCCTTTCATCTGTACCAAAGAAAAAAGGCAATTCATGAGAAAGTGCCACCACTGAAGCATGAGTTAGGATTTTTACTCCTTATTTCTCTTCCCAACATATTCTCCATATAGCAAGAAACAACGGAAGCAAAATGTTAAGGAATGAAACATCATCATTTTTTAACCTCCAAGACAAACAGGAAAAATTAATGAAGCTTTAACAAAGACCTGTGACCATCAGGGAGTCTTGTTAACATGTACAGATCTGCTTTAAGGCAACTTGTGCTAATAGCATCAATGAGATGCAACTGCAATGGGTACAAGTGAGAAGATCCTGAAGTTAAACACCCTGCACAAGCCAAGACAGAAACATTTCACAGGCCTCAGAAAGACTGCTCATAATTTTTTTTTTAATTTATTTTTAACAATACTGTGTCCAGCTACCAGGAGTTTGTGTCACTGACTGTGGCTCCATAGGTGACTATGCAGAGCGCTGTGGCAAGGAAAGAAAGACAGAAGGACTTCCTGGGCTGTGAATGCCAGAAAGGAGGAAGAAAATCTGATTTAATGCAGGCCACCAACACCTTCAGCAGTAGCAGGCTACCCTGTGCTTAAGGGCATAGATTAAAAAAACATGACTCCAAGCTGAGACTCTGAATAAGTTTTAACTTTGCATCTTGTTCCATCTGGGTTATCAGCATTGAAGGTGCTATCAACAGTAGGAATATGAATTGTCTTTGTTAATCTGAGTATATAAAAAAGATTATCCTGACTGTAGTGACACAAGGGCTCCTTGTAAAGGCTAAGGATGAGGTGACAGGTTTTACTAGATCTCAAACACCTTTCAAATCATCACTGTGAAGCAGTTCCTCCTCTAAGCTCACTCAAATGAGAAACTGAGAATGACTGAAGCACCGAATGGTTTTTAACACCTGTTGGAGCTGGCTCTGACCCTGAATTTGGGGATGCTTGTGTATGTACCACACAGAACCTCAGAATGTGGAGGATGCTGTCTTGAGTTTTAATTTAGGAAAATCCCACTGAAATTGCCAGTTGTTTACGGTTTATTAAGTTTCCAGTAATTGAGACTAGAAAATCAATATGCAGTAGGTGGGTGAAGAATGATTTCAAACAAGTACTTTTGAACTGACAAAACACAACTAAAATTTTGAAGAAATTCACGTAAGAAAACCCAAGCTCATTTTTTGTTACCACTCACACTCTTAGGTGCTCTAACTCTCAGGCTTTGTTATGCTGAGGTTTACAGCATCCACCCCTGTTTCCATGAGCAGGATCCTTCAGCCCCTTCCTTCAAATGCAGATTTCACTGTGTCAATGGTAATATAGGTTTCCCAGAGGCAAAGATTAGTCTTCAATGCCTGAATCTACATGCAGACACCTTATCAAACATATACAGCATTTATACAATGTCTGACCCTGAAAACAGAAGGATGCTAATTCTACCAGCAGCTGAAAGAATGATAACACTTCCAGAGATCTAGACTGCCATCTGAGGAGGAGTTTCAAAAACTCCATCAACTGCTAGGGCAAGCTGAAGAAGCACTACCTAATTAAACAGGAAATAATTACTCGTGTACTGTGTAACAACAGCAGGATATCAGATAAAAAATTTGTATAAAAAACCACCACCAACTAGAAATAAAAGCTAAAAACCATCAGGCTTTGTTTATCCTTCAAATGGAAACTGATAATATAAAGCTTATAATGCTGCAACAAAGCCAAAAAAGCAAAAGTCTAAGACAGGGGCTTCTAGTTTTGAACACTTCCTGCGTGAACTATTGAACAAAATGATTTCTAAACAGGTTACCGCTCCATGGGAAAACTGGTCCCAGTGTACAGAGAGGCTTCCGGAGCCTGATTAGCTCCTCTCTTCAGGAAAACCTACCCAAATGATTCCCCAGCCTTGGAGCTTCCAGCCCTTGGAGCCCTTCTCTTCAGCCTCTCTCAAACCCTCACGACTCCTCCAGCTAAAAACAGTTAGCTTCCACAATCTGGTAGAAAGTGAGATACCACAATCCAACAGAGTGACAATTTTCGAAAGCAATGCTTTGATAAAGTTGATGTTACACAAAAACCTCTGTGCAAGGCACCGATTACCAGTTAAGGAAACCACAGTCGCAGAAATTAAGCCCTTCAGCACTTATTCAGTGTGGTAAAAACAGGATGGCAAAACATCCACCCCCCTCTCTGCCTGACAAGCTTCGAAAACCAATTAATGCTGAATAGAGAGTAGTCAAAACACAGACATTAGTTCTTAACAAAGTCAAGAAGTTTCAAAAGCTGTAATGTCAATCAGGAAGAAAGGAAGACTAAAATGCCTATCAAAAAGCAGTTTCAACACTTCAGAAGCAGCAAACTGAAGAAGAATTAATGCCCTAGCAGATCTCTCCAGGAAGGAGAAGCAAGGGCACACACATGTGGATAAGAGGACACTGCAAAATGGAAGCTTGTCAAAATTCAGGTTCTCTTCCAGCAACACACAGAAGCTCTATCAGCAACCAGACACCAGAAAATATGGATGGCAGCAAAAAGCATAACAGTCACCAGGTGTTCTCCAGAGATACCCAAAGAACCTTAAGTTTTCAGCATGAGGCAGTTAAGCTGGTGGATACATGACTTCCCTCGTCAAAACCAACCTCCCTGCTGAGGGGCTGGCAAACAAAAAACCAGGATTTCTTTTTTGAAAAATGAGACCTCAAGCAAAGCGCACCCCACTGAGTTGTGTGTCTTTATTTGTTTTCTGGCTAAAACCATAAATGCAAAAAATAACTGAAATAAGGCAAACACAGTATAACAGGTAACCTCTGCAGGAACAATATTCTCGCTAATTATCACAACTGTTTGAATTTCAGCAAAAGAAGGGCCTTTTTGGTAGTAAGGTGCTGAAAATCTTTGGAAGGGTCCACCTGCACTAAACAAATGACCTGTGAGATGACAAATGAAGTTCAACCTTTATTAAACTAAAGTAGTGATTTTTTTTTTTTTAAGATATGCTGTGATGTAAATTAATCACACAAAAGTAATGGACCTACAATCGCCTCAGAAAATACTTTCAAACTCTGTGCAGTTACTACCAAAACCAAAGGTAAAAGGATAAGGACAAACAGGAAACATAACAGTACAATCTCTGTCAGAAAACTTGTAACCCAAACCTTAAAAAATGGCACAACTTACAGAGTACTTGGGACTAGGGATTGTTAAATGGCAATTTCATACCAAGAGACAAAAAGTCTTCCTAAATCTGAGAAGGATAAATGCAGAGCAAACAAAATTAAACAACTGCCTCATCTGACTTTAGAAATATTTCCTGAAACTGAGCAGGACAGGACATTATCTCTGTTTCACAACCAATAAACCCTAATTCTTCCTTTACACTTTGCCGACCACCCTATACAATTAAATTCTTTGCAACAATGAAATACAGAAACACAAAAGACAGAAACTACCTACACAAGGGATTACATGAAGAACTAAGCAATTCAGGTAACTTCATCTCTTACAACAAATCGGCACTGATGCTAGCTAGAATAAACACATTATAGTTGACTGTGAATATTTGATAGAGAGCTAATGGCATGAACAAGTTACCCATTACCTTTCTTGTGATGAATCCATTATGATTTGCTCCAAGGCCTCTTTGAAAGCTCAGCTTTGGTGGGAGTGCAGACAATTGTAAAATACTGACTTGAGCCAAAAATCCATTCTGGCAGTGCACAGACACATCCCTTTCCAGATACCAGCCCAGAGAGCAGGACACACAGCAGCAAGATTGTATCCATCTGACCACATCCTCCTTCCCTTCCAACCAGCTCTTATGTCAAATTCAGTAAACTCCACAACAGCAACTCTGCCTCTCTTTTCTTTAAAAAAAAATTTTTTTTAAAAATATATATATATAAGTTTTTTAAAACAAACTATTTAACCCATGCCCTGCTTTAGTTCAGCTCACCCAGAACAGAGTAAGAAGTAAATGCCACTCTGCTCTGCATTCAGCTCCTCAATGCCTTGCCAGGAAAGCAGGTTACAGAAAGTCAGCATTTAGCAAGACTCAACATAACAAGACTGTCAGCTTATTAAGGCAATAATCCCGGCTTGCTAACAGCAGAAACACTTTCCTACGTGGCTCTCTCTGCTAAGGGGGCAAAATCACAAATTGCAGCTTGAAGCTGCCCAAGTAGGTGCAGTGCTTGGAACCACCCTGCTGAAATCCCACTACTGATGAGCACCATTGGCACACGGCTGATTTCAGCTCCACACAATTATTTCATCAGCCCCGAAGTTCGCCTACAGGTGACAGGTGAAGGCAAAAGAAAGGGGCTTTATGAAGCCACTCACGAACATAAGATAAGGCATCAGTAAGCTCACATGTGGATGACACTTCAGACTATATTACTATTTTTTTGTCACATGAAAAGTAACTGGCTTTCATTGTTGTTTCTGGGCTACTTTTATGTTCCACTTTAAAGACACCTTGGGTAAGATCTTGCTATGAATGAACCAGGCAATAACCTACACAGGAGAAAAGCACCTCTCATTTTCCTTACAGGGTCCACAATCTAATCAGAAAACACCTCTCATCTAGAAGAAATAATTATAACATCAGTCTAGTGCATCCTGGTCCTGCTCTATCATCTCCTGTCTCAGCTGGTACAGGCACGGCATAAGCACCAACAAATGCACTCTGAGCCTCAAACAAGAAAAAGTCACAAGCAGTGTCAAACACTGGCCACTACTCACAGAGCACCAAACTGAAGGTTACTGCAATCTAAGAATGATAAACATCAAGGAAACCTTCATAAATCAAATTAAATTTAGCAGGTTTCACATGCAAAGTGGTACTGAATACATAAATATTCCAAACTCTGCGGTTGGAGGTAACATCCTTAAAATCAAACCTTAAAGACAGGTGATTCGTTAATTCACATCCATCAGTCACACACAGAACACTGAAAAGAAACCTGACTGATGAGGTATCAGAGCCAATATGCCAGTTAAAATCTGCAGCAGAAAGGGAAACGCAACATAAAACAGTCTGCAGAAAAACAAAAACCCAGAGCATAAGGCAAGTAGGCTTGGACAAGGAAAACGTCAGCACAGTACACAAATACTCAAAGCTGGCAAGATGGGACAAACAACACAAAACCCCCTTTCATTTAAACAATTAATAAAGCAGGGAGTTAGCACACCAAGAGTGCAGTAACAGGAGGATTTAGGTCCTGAAACTTTCATGACATTTAAGCAAGATGAGATTAAACCAAAATCAGCCCAACCCAAACAAGACTCCATTCTAGGCACATTCACTTAAAGTGAAAGGCAGCATTAGCACCAGATCTGTGCACCTCAAACTGTGGAAGGGCTCTGCATGTTTCCCTACAGTCCTACCTAACAATACAAGTTTCCTTAAACACACACACCCCCTGTGATGACAAAAACAGGTCAGAAGATGCCTGGAAAGCACACGGTTCAAATAATGCTTCCACCAGGCTGTACACGACAAACTTCAGCTCTCCCTCTCCAAGGCCAAACGAGAGCAGGTAACAACCAGTGTCATCCAACCCCAGGGAGAGGCAGGCTACCACATCCCAACAGGCGACTGGATACCCAAATAACAAATACACTGGCGGTGCAGAGAAAAACTACAAACTGCATCATAAAGTTCCTCAAAAAAAAAACCAACCAAAAAAACCACACTACAAAAAACCCCTCAAATTCTATTTAGCTGCTTTTGCTTTGATTCTCCTACATTTGCTGAAGTTCGGTCAGAATGCTGAAAGACTCATCCCTCAGTCTGCCCTCCACACGGTCAGACTCACGTTTCCCACCGACACAAACACAACACATCGGGCACTGCCACACAAGACGGCGACGGGAGCAGCCACCGGGACTAATACGATGACATTTGGGCTGGAACCGAGCGAGCTCCCCACATCCCTCCAGCCCCCGGCTCGCTCTGGAAGAGACCGGACCCCCCACGCTCCGCCCGAGGCACAGCCGCCCCAGCCGGCACCCAGCAGCAGGGGCGGCTCCACGGCC